>MJUU01045058.1:75944-100680 GCA_002080025.1 Modiolus philippinarum
TGACTTTGGTTAAATTTTGCGTTAAAGTCCATTTCTCAACAACTACTCATTATAACAATATGATGTTTCATCAAATTAATTGCCTTGTTGAGTACTACCCAAAACATTGACAGTTAGATGGCTTTGACCTTTATTTCACGCTTGAGTGACTTTGTTTAAATTTTGCGTTAAAGTCCATTTCTCAACAACTACGCATTATAACAATATGATGTTTCATCAAATTAATTGCCTTGATGAGTACTACCCAAAATATTGACAGTTAGGTGGCCTTGACCTATATTTTATGCTTGAATGACTTTGGTTAAATTTTGCGTTAAAGTCCATTTCTCAACAACTACACATTATAACAATATGATGTTTCATCAAATTAATTGCCTTGATGAGTACTACCCAAAACATTAACAGTTAAAGTCCAAAAAGGCTTTGACCTATATTTTACGCTTGAGTGACTTTTGTTAAATTTTGCGTCAAAGTCCATTTCTCAACAACTACACATTATACCAGAATGATGTTTCATTAAATTGATGGCCTTGATGAGTACTACCCAAATCATTGATGATTAGGTACTTTGACCTATATTTTATGCTTGAGTGACTTTTGTTAAATTTTGCATTTAAGTCTGTTTCTCATCGACTTAACATGCTATCCCAATGTTGTTGCATCAAAATAATCAACTTGATGAGTACTACCGGTATCCAAATCAAGGCCAATTTGGCCTACTTTTTTTGCTTAAGTGACTTTTGGTTTATTTTCTGCTTGAATGACTTTGTTAAATTTTTAAACCCGATTGACTTGGGCTATCTCTTTCTTATGAAAAATTTGTCGGCGGGGCATCCGTGTCTTATAGACACATTCTCTAGTTTCATCCCAAATATTGTATTATAAACACGCAACGAAATTTTTCACCAAAATTATTTATTTACCAGGCAATTATTTACACTTACACACTTGACTTACTTACTTACTACTTTAAACAGAGGTCCTTATTGAATTTCATGTACATTGAATACCTTTATTTCACATTTACTGATTATGATTTTTACTTTGACCCTAGGCCTCATAACATAAACAATTATGATTCAATTTGCATGCCAAAGCTGGGCAAAATGGATCAATGTTTAATTCTGACCTAAAATCGGTGTTGATCATTTTAACTACTGACAAAACTTTTTACTGATTGCATTATTATTTTGAAACTATGCATCACCAGGTTGCTTGAATTTACCCAACAGCCCAATCAAATTTTCTTTCCACAATCACTTGTAAAGCGTTTCTCATTTGTGGGTCTTGTCAGTTTTTGAATCAGCAACTCCTTCAAAACTGCTAACCTAATTCTATCCAAACTTTCAGGATATGTTGTGTATCTGATGTAGTTGTGCACCTTCTTAAAATTTAGATTTTACAGATTTTTTAGTGTTAGTCATGAACACTTTAGCTATCGGTTCAGCTTGAATTGGATAAAAATAGATGTAGCAGGGCGGGAAACTTTTAAACAGGTTAAATAGTCTCCTGATAAAATTGTAAATAATGCAGTAAACTTACTGAATAATCTGGTAGAACGTTACATACTATTGTCCTGAAATGGTAAAAATGTTTGAACAGAGCTGAAGTGGGAATCTAGGTGCTTAAAGGCTTTAAAGTGATGGCGGATTTGAAACTAAAAAGGAGGTGTCGAATAGGCTTGAGTATACAGTACGAGTTGTTGCACATACCTGCCAACTATCACGATTTTGGCATGATCTACACGATTTTAACCTTCTGTCACGATTGTGAAACAAAAATTTGGCATAAAACACGATTTTGAAGAAATTCACACGAAAAAAATGTTTGTTTACACAATTTTGGCTGTTGAACGGGAGATATAAATCCAAATTATCGAAAGGGAGTTAACCATATTCTTGATATTAGCCAATCAGAATCGGGTTAACATCGATCATGCCGTATTCGAGTGAAAAACAGCTGATTGGATCTGGCATGTAAATAATCGTAAATATGACAAGTTTGGTTGACTTTTTATTGATTTTAAGGCTTCGGCGATGTAAATAATGTTATATAACTGGATGGACCACCGGCAATCATAGTGGACAGTTCTTGAGTTATGAATCAGGGTTCACAATCCCTGATACAACGAGCTGCAAGCACCACAGGATGGCTATGAGAGTGACTAGGTCCGGGGGGGCTTGGTATTTTTTCTGGTAGGGATGTGCGAAAATTATTTCAGAAACGTACCCTGAATTCATATACTGATGTACTTAAAACATACCCTAAATTTATATTACAAATCTAAATATGGGACCTGTATTTATATATGTTCTATTGATTTTAACATGTCAAATCAAAACATTCAAGAAACAATGCATTTAGTGCATGAAAAATTACATTTTTAAAGAAAATAATGTGCAAAAATTATGTTCCCTCTTAAATCATTTCCCATTTTTTCCTCTCCTCCTTTTTTGATACCCAAATTTGTATACATTACTTTTTCTATATGCGAATTTATATACAAGTGGCTAAGAATGCACACCTAAACTTATATATTTTGAGCTAAAAACCATACCCGAATTTTTGGCACATCCCTGTATACCAAAATATAGGAAGTTACCCCCCGGGGACTGGGTCGTTGCAAGTTCCACGTTCTGCAGAGTTTGCATAGTTGATCTGAGTAGCCTTAATGACGTTAACAAACATATTGATACTGTAATGCACGAAAGGTCACTCAAAATCCCAGAACACCACTCTTTTGACTGAATCAGGAAAGGCAAAAAATATTTTAAAAATGTAATGCTGAACAGCAAGCACTGCTTTTTGTTTCCCTTTTACAGATAAAACTAAGTTAAAATTTAACAGAACATAAAACACCAAATGGTCGAAAAACAGTTCACAACTGATTCATTTAACCAAAAATATTTAAGAACCAGCTGAAATGCCCAAAACACAATAAAAGAGGAATGTCTTGCCTCCCTCAATAAAAAGTAAAGTCTTCTATCACACCTAGATGTTTGTATTTGATAAAAAAAAACATCAAGTATTAGATAAAAAAAACTTCACGCAAAACGCCTCGAAATCTCACACGACTGAAAAGGAAGGTCGCACATAAAACCCCCATGAAGATTTTTGCAAAATGTTAATTTCTTTATAGTGATATCAATATGATAATAATAATAATATTTATTCAGGCAAGTGTATNCCTTTTTTACTTTCATTTTCAAAATTGGGACTATTTCGTCGCATTTTTCTCAGCACCTACACATGACAGCCACTTGATATTTGGTATGGTGCTTCAGTATGGGGTCCTATACTGCGCCTCGCCTTTTTGGCCATATGGAATGACCACTTCCTGTTTACCGACTTTGTGCCTTTTTAGCTCACCTGGCCTAAAAAGCCATGTGAGCTTTTGCCATCACTTTCCGTCCGTCGTCCGCCCGTCATCTGTCCGTCGTCCGTCAACAATTTCAAAAATCTTCTCCTCTGAAACTTTTGTAACCAAACTTGGCCTGAAGCATCACCAGGGTATGCAGTCAAACAACATAGCTGCTGTTACTAAAAATAGAACATAGGGGTAAATTGCTGTTTTTTGCAAATAACTCAAAAACCGTCACAGATATCGAAAATCTGACAGTAGTTAAAGTGATCAGCATAGCAAGATCTACCTGCCCTGCAATTTCGAAGAAAATCCGAAAACCCGTCTTGGAGTTATTGCCCTTTTTCTGAAAAATTTGCAAAATTTTGACTTTAATAATTTTTTATCAGAAAAACAATAATTTTTTTATCAGAAAAACTATAAGAGATAGAAGTCAACTTTAAATTGCAAAAATGTTCAGCATGTCAAGATCTAACCACCCTGAAATTTTGAAGATAATTCAAAAACCTTTGTAGGAGTTATTGCCCTTTTTTCACGGAATTTTCAAAATTTTCATATTTTTCATCTTTTATTTCCAAAACTATAAAAGATGAAGGTTAAGTGTAAATTGATCAAATGTTTGCAGTGCTGTTGCGACTTCAAAACTGATGTTGAAAATTATTGGTTGACCGGCATTTTCTAAATGGCCACCAAAAAAAGGCAGGAAAATTCAACATTGTCCAATTTCAATGAAATTTGGTTTCCAAATAGATATTGATGTTGCGACTTCAAAACTGGTGTTGAAAAGTGATTATTGACCACCATTTTCAAAATGGCCGTCAAAAAGGCGGGAAAATTCAACATTGTCCAATTTCAATGAAATTTGGTTTCCAAAAAGGTGTTGATGTAGCAACTTCAAAACTGTTGTTAAAAATTGTTCGTTTTCCGCCATTTTCAAAATGGCTGCCAAAAAAGGCGGGAAAATTCAACATTGTCCGACTTCAATGAAATTTGGTTTCCAAATAGATATTGATGTTGCGACTTCAAAACCGGTGTTGAAAATTGTTTGTTGACCACCATTTTCAAAATGGCCGCCATAAAGGCCGGAAAATTCAACATTGTCTGATTTCAGTGAAATTTGTTTTCCAAAAAGGTATTGATGTAGCAACTTCAAAACCGATGTTAAAAATTGTTCGTTGACCGCCATTTTCAAAATGGCTGCCAAAAAAGCTGGGAAAAATTCAACATTGTCTGATTTCAATGAAATTTGGTTTCCAAGTGGATGTTGATGTCACTACTGCAAAACCGGTGTTGAAAATTGTTTGTTGACTGCCATTTTCATAATGGCTGCCAAAAAGGCAGGAAAATTCAACATTGTCCGATTTCAATGAAATTTGGTTTCCAAATAGATATTGATGTTGTAACGTAAAGATATGGTGTTAAAAATTGTTGTTAGCTGCCATTTACCAAATGATGTCTCAACTTCAAAACTGGTGTCATAAGTGGTCATTAGCTAGACAATTTTTGTCAAAAAAGCCCAACAAAGAAGTACAGTAAAACATGATCAGACTTAAAATAGAGTCCAAGTTAATGGTATGATGGTGGTGTTTGCTCTACTTAAGTTTGAGAGACTGAAGTTCAACTGTATAATTAACAATGTTATCTTGATTGTGGCAACTGAAAGCCAGGTGAGTGATATAGGCTCCAGGGAGCCTCTGGTTTACGTTCATTTTCAAAATTGTGACTTTTCGGTTTTATTTTTCTCAGCAACTACACATGACAGCCACTTGATATTTGGTATGGTGCTTCAGTATGGGGTCCTATACTGCGCCTCCCCTTATCATTTGGTATGATGCTTCAGTATGGGGTCCTATACTGCACCTCCCCTTTTCGGCCATATCGAATTACCACTTCCTGTTTACCGACTTTGTGCCTTTTTAGCTCACCCGGCTATGCCAGGGTGAGCTTTGGCCATCACTTGGCGTCCAGCGTCCGTCCATCATAAATTTTTTTTCAAAAATCTTCTACTCTGAAACCACTGGGCCAATTTAATCCAAACTTGGCCTGGGTCATCACCAGGGTATGTAGTTCAAAAAATATGTTCGGTTTGTTCCAGGACCAAACAACATGGCCGCTGTTACTAAAAATAGATCATAGGGGTAAATTGCTGTTTTTGGCAAATAACTCAAAAACCGTTGCAGATATCAGAAATCTGACATGGTGTTAAATTGTTCAGAATGCCGAGATCTATCTGTCCTGCAGTTTTGAAGAAAATCGGAAACCCGTCTCAGAGTTACAGCCCTTTTTTATACGACCGCAAAAATTTTTGCGGTCGTATATTGGTATGGTGCTGTCGTCGTCATCGTCGTCGTCGTTGTCGTCGTCGTCGTCGTCGTTGTCGTTGTTGTTGTCGTCGTCGTCTGTAGACACTTTAGTTTTTGGTCAATAACTTTAGTTCCAGTAGATCAATCCTTATGAAATTTTAACATAATGTTCTTTGGTACAAAAGGAAGGCTTGGCTTAGTTTTGGTCATTGTGGCCCCACCCGTTTTCAAAAAAGGGGCCAAAAAGGGTTAAATTGGGTGTTTTCACATGTTTTTCTGTAGAATCTTTATTATTAATGGGATTTTGATGGGGTTTCTTTCAGTGTGCTCCTGAGGAAATTTCCAATCTGGAGTATGCCAACGGATTTCACGTAACATGTACCGCTCACGAGATAAATGGGGCCCAACAGGGGCAAATCTCCAAAAAAATAAATTTTTTATTTTAAGTCCGATTTTGATGCAGTTTTTTTTAATGGATTCCTTGTGAAAAATTAATATGGCGCTCAGCTATTAGATTTTTGATAACCTGTTTCCTTTCCCAGCTATGAGGGGCCGAACAGGGACAAATTGCGAATTTGCAGATTATGTAGAATTTATATTTTTCATCGGATTTCGATGGGATTTTATTCTTTGGATTCCTCTTGATCTAAGCTTTCAGTAGTATGTCAACGGATTTTGTGTAGGTCTTACCATTTCCGAGCTACAAGGGGTCAAAGGGGCCAAAATTGCAATTTTTCTAAATATGTCAAATCTTTATTTTTCATCGGATTTTGATTGGATTTTTTTTCTTTGGATTCCTCTTGATCTAAGCTTTCAGAGATATGGCAATAGATTTGGCGTTGCTCTTACCGTTTCCGAGCTACATGGGGTCAAAGCCTAAGGGCCGAAATTGCAATTTTTCTAAATATGTCATATCTTTATTTTTCATCAGATTTCCATGGAATTTTTTTCTTTGAATTTCTATGGATGTAAAGTTTTAGTTGATAGTACATATTTTGCATAGCTCTTACGTTTTTTTCATCAGTAAGTGATCAAAAAGGATGAATTTTTCCCTATTTTGTTTCTAGCTAATAACTGTGTCAAGCTTCTTTTTGTGTCCATCTAATTATTTTGTCAAGCTCTTTACTGTGTCCACATTCACTTTAAACTACTTTTGTTGAAATTTCAGTGGTTGACATGCTGCGGTCGTATCATGCTGCGCTCGGCGTAGCCCTTTATCTGTAAAATTTTCAAAATTTGTGCGTTTTTTATTTTTTATTTCAAAAACTGTAACAGATAGAGGTGAAGTGTTTGTTAGAAAAATGTTCAGCATATCAAGATCTACATACTCTGAAATTTTGAAGAAAATCCAAATGCCTGTGTAGAAGTTATTGACTGTTTTTTCACCAAAAAATTTTTTTTTCAATGCCATATGGTTAATGGGTTATTTCCTTTAAATTTTAGAGAAATTCCCTGCTATCACTTTATTAAAAAAATTAATTGTTACATAATCAAGAGCAAAAAAAGGTGTTTTTGTACAATTTTTTATAATTTTTTGCAAAAATACTTCCATAAACTTTACTTATTTTACATCTTTATCATTTTTGTATATAAATATACATTGTATCTTACTGTAATAACTGCTTGTCTTTTATGCAATTATCATTGTCAGGTATGTCTTTACTTACTTCTTGGCTTCATAAACTGCATTGACTATTGTATTAAACTGGATATGCAACGGTTGTTGGTGCCATCATCTTGATGTTGTCTGTTTGCTGAAAATTTTACACTCAAAACATCTTCTCTGAATCTGCTGGGCCAATTGGAACCAAACTTAGTCACAATAGTCCTTAGGTGGTCCCCTTTAAAAAATATGTCTGGCAAGTCAACACGCCATCCAGGATGGCTGTCAGTAGGATCTTTGTCGAAAAAATGACCCTAAATGTAAAGATCTCCTCTGAAACTACTGGGCCAATTTGAACCAAACTTTGTCAAAATGGTCCTTAGGTGGCCCTTTAAAAAAAAATGTCTGGCAAGTTCGTATCATATTCAAGATGGCCGCAAGCAGGGAGCGCGGTTTTAACATTGGATCCTATGGCAAAGCATGTAAAGATCTTCCCTAAAACCACTGCGGCAATTGGAACAAAACTTATTCACAATAGTCCTTGGGTGATCCAGTTGAAAAATTGTGTCCGGCAAGTCTGCACTTCATCCAAGATGGCCACTAGCGGGGAACTTTGTCAAAAATTGAACAATATTGCAAAAATCTTCTCCTCTGAAAATACTGGGCCAATAGGAACCAAACTTAGTCACAGTGGTCCTTAGGTGGCCCCTTTTAAAAAATGTGTTCGGCAAGTCCACATCATATCCAAGATGGCTGCCAGTGGGGAACGTGGTTTTAACTTTGGACGATATAGGGAAACATATTCAAAGATCTTCTCCTATGAAAGTACATGGCCAGTTGGAATCATACTTGATCACAATGGTCCTTACTTGGTCCCTTCATAAAATATGTCCAGCAAGTCCAAATAGCATCCAAGATGGCAGGCAGCGGGACCACGCTTATTGTTCACCCTTGGACCCCGTGGGAAATCCACTGCAAATACTAGGCCAATTGGAACCAAAGTGAGGCACAATGATCCTTAAATGGTCTTCTCCAAAAAAGGTGACAGTTGGTATATGCCCCATCAAAAACAGCTGCCAATTGGCAACATCGTTTAATTTTGATAACATCAATGTCTATCAACAAACTTGCTAATGAGACCGTTAAACATTGGGATTATTTTGACTTATTGTGTCAGCCATGACCCAGGTGAGCGATACAGGCTCTTGAAAGCCTCTTGTTTACTTTAATTTTCAAAATTGTGACTTTTCCGATGCATGTTTCTCAGCAACTACACATGACAGCCACTTGATATTTGGTATGGTGCTTCATTATGGGGTCTTATATTGCGCCTCCCCTTTTTGGCCATATGAATGACCACTTCCTGTTAATAAACCACTTTGTGTCTTTTTTACTTTCATTTTCAAAATTGTGACTTTATCATTGCATTTTTCTCAGCAACTACACATGAAAGCCACTTGGCATGGTGCTTCAGTATGGGGTTCTAAACTGCACCTCCCCTTTTTGGCCATATCGAATAACCACTTCCTGTTTACCGACTTTGTGCTGTTTTAACTTTAAATTTTTAAAATTGTGACTTTTCGTCACATTTTTCTCAGCTTCTGCACATGACAGATACTTGATATTTATCATGGAGCTTCAAATAAGGGTACTACATGTATATTGCTTTTCTTTTTTTTTCAGCCATATTACTATACTACTATCAGTTTTATGACTTTGATTTTTAGGGCCCCGCATCGAGATGCGGGTGCCCTATAGTTTTCACTTTGTCTGTCCGTCCGTCCGTCCGTCCGTCCGTCTGTCCGTCTGTCCATCCGTCTGTCCGTCAACAATTTTTTTGGTCGAAGTTTTCTGGGCTTTTACACGTGGGAATGATTTCATATTTGGTCTGAAGCTTTATGATGATGAGTTGTACCGTGTAAGCAATTTTCAGGTTTGCTGCGCCACTGCTTGCTGTTTGCCGATACTTGAACTTTTTATTATACCACTCTATGGATGAAAATTTTTCGTCAAAGTTTTTCTGAGCTTCTACTCGTGGGAATGATTTCATATTTGGTCTGAAGCTTTAAGATGATGAGTTGTACCGTGTAAGCAATTTAAAGGTTTGCAATGCCACTACTTCCTATTTGCCGATACTTTAACTTTTTATTATACCACTCTATGGATGAAAAATTTTCGTCAAAGTTTTCTGGGCTTCTACAGATGGGAATGATTTCATATTTGGTCTGAAGCTTTATGATGATGAGTTGTACCGTGTAAGCAATTTGAAGGTTTGCAATGCCACTACTTCCTGTTTGCCGATACTTTAACTTTTTATTATACCACTCTATAGATGAAAATTTTTCGTCAAAGTTTTCTGGGTTTCTATAGATGGGAATGATCTCATATCTGGTCTGAAGCTTTATAATGATGAGTTGTACTGTGTAAGCAATTTTCAGGTTTGCCATGCCACTACTTCCTGTTTGCCGATACTTTAACTTTTTATATACCACTCTATGGATGAAAATTTTTCGTCAAAGTTTTCTGGGCTTCTACATGTTGGAATGATTTCATATTTGGTCTGAAGCTTTAAGATGAGGAGTTGTACAGTGTAAGCAATTTTCAGGTTTGCCGTGCCACTACTTCCTGTTTGCCGATACTTTAGCTTTTTATTATACCACTCTATGGATGAAAATTTTTCGTCAAAGTTTTCTGGGCTTCTATTGATGGGAATGATTTCATATTTGGTCTGAAGCTTTATGATGATGATTTGAACCATGTAAGTATTTTTCAGGTTGCTTCCTATTTGCCGATACTTTAACTTTTATTAAACCACTGTATGGATGAAAAATTTTCGTCAAAGTTTTCTGGGCTTCTACAGATGAGAATGATTTCATATCTGGTCTAAAGCTTCATGATGATGAGTTGTATTGTGTATGCTATTTTCAGGTTTACCATGCCACTATTTCCTGTTTGCCTATACTTTAACTTTTTATTGTACCACTCTATGGATGAAAATTTTTGTCAAAGTTTTCTTGGCCTTTACAACTGGGAATGATTTGATATTTGGTGTAAAGCTACATGATGATGAGTTGTATCATGTAAGCTATTTACAGGTTTGCTGTGCCACTACTTCCTGTTTGCGGATACTTTTTAACTTTTTATTTTGAAATATTTTCATAAACAAATGTTGATAATTTGGTACAAAGGAAGTGACTGCCTTTTGCGGGGCCCTCCTGCGTTCAGCAGTACCTCTAGTTTTCTTTCATTTTCAAAGTTTGACTTTTTATTCAAATTTTTCTAAGCAACAACACATCTTTATGTCCTGCATCCTTCTCAGATTATTTAATCTTATTTTTCTCTTCTAAAGTGTAAATGCCTTTATTGTGTCCAAAATTGTACTGTGACCACACCCACTTAATTTTGCACTTGCCATATTGATTCAGGGTTCAATGAGCAGGGGTACAACTGGCTGCCAGTCAGTGACAGCTCTTGTTTTGTTTGTTTTTTATTAGTTTTTGCCTTTATTGCACTATTTATGATGATTCTATTATTGATCTTCCAAATTTGTACATTAAAGGATACTTATATGTATTGGTGATTGAATCCAGAAATCAATATTTCATCATTTGGTTATGGTTTGCAAAGTGGTCATTGATTGGGATGAATTTCAGAAATAAAGATTCACTCCAATACCAGTATATAGGCATCATTATGTAAATAAAGATTCACTCCAATACCAGTATATAGGCATCATTATGTAAATTTAAGAAAATTTATAGTTCACAATTATTACTCCCCATTAACAATACATGTATTTCATGCATCATTAGTTTTTGAAAATTTTTAATTACTGGTAATGTATAATGCTTTACAGGGCATTGGCCTGTAAACATGATAATTAGGGCCCCGCATCGAGATGCGGGTGCCCTATAGTTTTCACTTTGTCTGTCCGTTTGTCCGTCTGTCCGTCCCGTCTGTCCGTCCGTCAACAATTTTTTTTCGTCAAAGATTTCTTGGCTTGTATAAGTGGGAATGATTTGAAATTTGGTCTGGAGCTTGGAAATGATGACTTGTATTGTGTAAGCAATTTTCAAGTTTGTCGGGTATCCACTTCCTGTTTGCCGAAACTTTGATTTTTTTTTCTCTGAATGAAATTTTCGTCAAAAATTTCTTGGCTTATATAAGTGGGAATGAATTTGAAATTTTGTCTGAAGCTTGGAAATGATGAGGTGTATTGTGTAAGCGATTTTCAAGTTTGTCGGACTTCTACTTCCTGTTTGCCGATACTTTGATTTTTTTTACTTTAAACAAATTTTTCGTAATAGATTTCTTGGCTTATACTATAGGGAATGATTTGAAATTTGGCCTGGTGCTTTGAAATGATGACTAGTATTGTGTAAGCAATTTTCAAGTTAGTCGGGTATCCACTTCCTGTTTGCCGATACTTTGATTTTTAGTTCGCCTCAATGAAGTTGAGGGGGACTATTGGAGTACCCCCGCGTCCTCGTCTGCGTCCGCGTCTACGTCTATGTCTGCGTCTACGTCCGCGTCCGTATTTGGGCATATATCTCTGCAACTATGAAGGGTAGGGTCATCAAACTTTGTGTGCAGATGCATCTTGGGCTATCTCACAGCCTCCAAGAAAATTAGGTCTCTTTGACCTATATTTTCCGCTTGACTGGCTTTCATTTAATTTTAGGTCCAAGTAGATATCTCAGTAACTGTACATGGTAGGATCATCTAACCTTGCATGTGCATGCATCTTTGGGGGTAGGTCATCATCCAGTCAAAATTAGGTCACTTTGACCTATTTTCCGCATGATTGACTTACATTCAAGTTTGCATCTGAGTTCAGATTTTAAGTAACTGTACATGGCAGAATCATCTAACCTTGCATGTGCATGCATCTTTGGGGGTAGGTCAGCATCCAGTCAAAATTAGGTCACTTTGACCTATATTTTCCGCATGATCGACTTACATTCAAGTTTACGTCCGAGTTCAGATCTAAGCAACTGTACATGGTAGGATCATCTAAGCTTGCATGTGCATGCATCTTTGGGGGTAGGTCAGCATCCAAGAAAAAATTAGTTAACTTTGACCTATATTTTCCACATGATTTACTTACATTCAAGTTTGCGTCCGAGTTCAGATTTAAGTAACTGTACATGGTAGGATCATCTAACCTTGCATGTGCATACATCTTTGGCAGTAGGTCAGCATCCAGGCAAAATTAGGTCACTTTTCCGTTTATGTCGGAATTCAGGTCTCGATAACTGTACATGGTAAGATCATCTAGCCTTTGTATACATGCATAAGAGATGGTAAATGAGCACCCTGGCCAAATTGGGTTTCTGTGTCGATGTGCCATAACGAGGCGAACTTTGTAATTGTTGATTACCTATGTTTTTTTCTATGAACAAAATTTTCATCAGATTCCTTGCTTCTACAATAGGGAATGATTTGAAATTTGGTCTGAAGCTTGATAATAATGAGTTGTATTGTGTGAGCAATTTTCAACATTGTCAGGCGTCCACTTTCTGTTTGTCGCTACTTTATTTTTTTTTACTATCAATGAAATTTTCGTCACAGATTTCTTGGCTTGTACAATAGGGAATGGTTTAAAATTTGGTGTGAAGCTTGGAAATGATGATTTGTATTGTTTGAGTGACTTATAGGTTTGTCACTGAATTTCTTTCTGTTTTGCTGATACTTTGATTGTGAACTTTAAATGACTTGCTATTTGGTCTGAAGTTAAGAAATCATATAGTTTGGTAAAACTTCAAGAAATCACTGTATCAAGCAAATTACTGTATCAACACATTAGTGTGTCAAACAGGATTTGAATCCACACTCATCTAATTTTTACTTAAAATTTTGCCCAGAGTTTCAGGATCGAAATTGCAGGGCCCTTCCGACAATGCCAGTTTCGACATGCTCTAGTTTGAATTTGATTAAATAAGTGAATTTACAAAATATATACAGTTTTCATGAATGCCAAAGAAATATGGGACTTTTCAGAACAAACATTATGATAAAATGGAAGCAAGGAGTTCATAATCTACAGATGATTGTTTTGTTCTGTAATATGTGAAGAAAAATGAATAATACTCTTGTTCAACTTAGTCTACCATTTTTATCAAATCTTTAAAAAAAAAAACAGTCAGGTAAAGTTGTTCATGGGAAGATATTCAATAAAAAAGAATAAGGAGTTCCAGTCTTTGAATGAATCTAGTTTCTACTGAACTTCACCACTGTTGTTTTACAGGAAATATATGGAAGAAGTTGGTCTAAGATAGCAGACTTAATACCATCCAGGACAAATCTTCAAGTCAAGAATTTTGCCCAGCAGTATTTCAAACAACAGGTAACATAAAAAAGATTTGTGATACACTATGAGAGATGATACCATTTTAATTTTGATTGTACAAACAAAATTTTAAATGTTTGTACCATTTATGATTTCTCAATTTGTTTCTAGCACAAACATATATGTTTTACTTCATATTGCAATGAAATGGTTATTACTTCTGTTCAAATGCTAGAAATAAATCGCCATGAAAATTTGATGACATTCTGAATTTTCAGCAGTGTAATTTCATATAGATGTTATCGGAGAGACATAGAAGGTACATTTTATTGGTGATTCAATTCAAGGTAACTATACTGAATATAGAAATGTGTTTGAAAAACTTAATAATTCAAGTGCCAGCAGAGCCATGTCAACTTTTGCCCTTCCTTCATATTCTCCCAGTTTTCAACTCCTGGTTAGTCAAAATAGAAAAGTACTGTGTATCCTGGGGAAATTATCAGTAAAATTTGGTGCCTCAGACAGGGGTAACAGTAAGGATATGAAATCTTGATTAAATAAGTTGAAATGTTTGATGTGATACAGAAAATTGATATTGATGAGAAACTTTTTATGCTACACCTTTTTGTGTAAAATCTAAAATAAGATTCCATGTCATCAGAAGAAAATAATGTCAAATTTATCATAAAACTATCAGTAATATCAATGTTAAAAATGTTGTAACTATACCTATAGTTAGCTTTGCATACATAAGAACATAAGTCTATGATACAATAGAGAAATATAGAAAGCTATTGTCAGCTTTGTGAAACATTACAAATGAAGAAATTAAGAATAGTTATGTATGATCATGAACAAATACATTTTGACAAAAATTAAATGTATCAGTTTATTCGGTAATTATATGTTTATATTTAGGGCTTGCTATATGGTGTGAGGTTCCTCACTGTGTTGAAGACCTTACGGCGACCCTAGACGCTTTGTTTTGGGTCGTTTTAACCTGGATATGGGATGTTGTCTCCTTGACATTCACCCCATTTCCTTTCTTTTTCATATTGATTGGTTTCAGATGAAGTCCACTGGAAATTCTGAAGGAGATGAAGAGAAATCACAGGTAGAAAGTAACACTCCAGCTGTTACATTAGAACAAGTTCTGAAAGCAGTCACCACAGCCCAACCTACTATCGCAGTACCTTCTAAATCATCAGATAATATTCTTAATCATAGTACTGATATTAAACCTGCCACTGAGAATGTGAAAAAGACTACCCCACATATAGATGTGACAGCTCACAAATCAGATGATGTATCCTCTGGAGAGATAAATAATGTCCAAATTAAGACGAGAAAGGAAAATAAAGTCAAGAAGACAAAAAGGACAACAAAGGAAGTAAATAAAGGTATCAAGAACTGTGTAGATGGCAATAATAGTAGTAGTTCACAGATCAAGATTTCAAAAGATTTAAATTCAAACAAACCTGCACCTCTCGTGAAAATTAAAAATATCAAGGTGATTTCTATAGATGGTAATACTACAGCCAGTAAAGATGCCATTGGTATAAATGATGTATTAGAAGTTGTTACCATACCAACAGTCCAACTTAGTCCAACATTAGAACATAAGCTTGAGAAATCTACAGGACTGATAGAAAATCTGGATGGTTTTTGTGCAGTAGCCGATATTATAAGTGGATCATGCAAAGGGGAGGAAGAAGAAGAAGACATTGACATTGATATTGAAAATGACGATGAAATGGAAGACAATATTATTCTGAAAAATAGGTCAACCTCTCCCAATTCTGTTTATGAAAGTTTGCTAAAATCTGCAGAGGTGAAGTCCAGATCAACTAAAGCAAGTATGGTGCCAAAAAATGTTGAAGCTCCACCACCACCTGATTCATCAGACGGGGACAAGGAGGACATTAGTCATGATAATTACAAAGAGGGGATGGATAGTGTAATGTCTGTTTGTTCTGAGTCTTCGGAGGATGGATTGTCAGAAAGTGGAAGTCATTCTGATTCTAGTCAACTTGTGGAGAAAAGAATAGGTGAGGATAAGACAGATATTCTGGACTGGTCAATGTAAGTGAAGCTTACAACCCCAAAATGAAGTCCAACATTGATTGCTTGTAACAGCAAGTGTAATATTCACTTTAAAAGACAATGGAATAAAAAAAACATTTACATATTAAAACTTTTCATGAAAAATACAAACAACTTAATGCAACTTTATGCATCAATACTTTACAAAAAATAAACAGAATAAATGTTACACCACAAATGACAAATAAATGAACAAATTAAACACAAAATTTTAGGAACTTTAATACTATTAATGATTTATTAAACTGTCCTTTCTCCTAGTGTAGAGAAAAGTAACTGTTGCAATAAATTAAACAATTTGAAAAGGGGATTCAGTGTTTAAATACATATTTATTTTTATGAAAGGATTATAGAATTCTACAATATTAATTTTGCTAAAATTTTACATACAAATGTTTTATAACTGCAATATGATTTGTCATCATCTCTTTACTTACAGCTAATATGGTTGTATTATCAAATGGTGAAATTGTGGAATTTCCTATTCCTACTGAGGAAAAAGTACTGGAAGATGAGGTTATATCAGATGAAGAAAAGAGGGTACATTTAGAATTCTTTGATGGAAGGCAATCTAAAACTCCTGATCGCTACCTCAAAATCAGAAATTACATTTTAGAATCTTGGTAGGTAGCTATAAAAGAAAATAGTTCTGAAATTTTCTGAATTTATAATTGTGTTGCATCATCTCATTTTATTTAAATATACATGTACATATATGTACAGTACTGCCAGAGACTTGCCATGATAAATCACTGTGATAGACGTATCACTCTGCTTAGTGAAATGTGTATATTTTATCTCCTGTTTCATCTTTCATGCTTTCTTTTGCATTTAAAGGGATGCAGTCTACCCCATAATATGCAAAAGAAATGATGCTGATAGATCAATTAGTAAAACAATTATATTCATTAAAAAATTAAGAGTGATATATAGAATAATGGTAGTTTTGAAGGTTGAGACAGAAAATATCGTCATATCGCTGGGAGTCCAATAGGATTAGATGTGATACTAGTGATATTTTCTGTCGAGACCTTCAAAACTACCATTATTGTTTTATTGGCAATGACATAAGAATCATGACGTCATATTTATGATGTCATTGCCTGATATTTTCTTGTATCAGGTCAATATGGAGATACTGACAATATCAGTCAGTAAGATCAAAGAGAAAAATGTACATATTGCCGATAAATGTCGATCACAGTGATTTATCACGGTAGATCTCTAGATATACTGTAGTTTTTGGAGGTAGATCAAGCCTAATAATAATCTCGGACAGATTTATCTTTAGATATTTTGTAGTTCTTAGTCCATATGTTCCATCAATAAAATGAAAGCAATATGTTCCCTATCATCTTTTTCCGTTATCAAGCTTTGGAAAACAGTCAAATTCCTGTGTTTTTCAGCAACATTTACAAAAAATAATACAGGGCAACATGCTTATTGTTAGCTTTCATAAGAAATAAACTATCATAGAGATCTTTCATATTTTTTTCGTATTTTAAGAGAGATACATTTAAGCTATTAGTTGACCTGACAAAATCTATAGGTTGCTGCTTGATTAAGAGAATTATAGTTTATGAAATAATAAAAAAATTATGGGAAAAGGGAGTTACTTTGCAGCAAAGTGAATAAAATATTATGTTTTATATTAGTCAATCAATTATGCTTCAAAAGAAAAAGGACAAGAGAAGAATAATTCAACACGAAAATGGAATCAATTCCACATCTCACTGGGATTTCACCATATGTGCAAATTTAATGCACCATGTATCAGTGTAGATCTACTTAAATATGATATAGTCATGAAATTCCATATGTCTGACAACTACATTCAGTAATATAATTTCACTAGATTCAGTCAGTTAAAAATCAATGATTTCCAGAAAACTTTATAAGCAGTCAAAAATAGTAAATGCACTCAGTCGTTACAAACACAAAAAAAACATACAAATTTAAACACACATTTCAGTTAGCACTTATTTCAGCAAGGCCCAAAGAGATTGCTGCCATCTTCTCCGATGTCTAGTTGGTCTTTCTAATTCTTAACAGAAAACATATATGTGAGGGAATACTCATCATCATAGACTACTTCCTTTTCATGCTTAGGATTGTTTTAAATGTAAAATTGTATATATTTCATAGGAAGAAGTCTGCTCCAAATTATTTGAACAAAACATCAGTACGACCTGGATTAAAGAATTGTGGAGATGTCAATTGTATTGGAAGAATTCATACTTATTTGGAGTGCATTGGTGCTATCAATTTTGGTTGTGGTAAACATTATTTCAATTTATTAACTTGCTTAATTCCCTCCATATGGCATATATCTGAAATATGTCTGCCTTCTGTAGGAAAATTGCTCAGCCCTTTTGAACATAATTTGTTTTGAAAATAGTTGCTGAAAACAGTTTACAAGGGCAACTGTTCTTTAAACTAAGTTATTGAATTTCACAAAATATGTGAAGTTATAAAAGTACATTGTGTAGATTGCATGTTAAAAGGCAGTCCTGATCCAGTGCTTTTTTTATGGAATTTTATAGTTTAAAATTGAGCTTTCAAAGATCTTCTATTTGAAACCATTGAGCCAGTTGTAACCAATCTTGTTTATAATAGTCCTGTTATTGTCCCCTTTAAGAACCCAAATATTCACTATTGTCCTTACATGTCTGTTTCAAAAATAGAATGCAGTCATCTTTTTGTATAATGGACCAATCCAGAAATTTAACTTCCGTCCTCGTAAATGACATTGCGCAATGATATTGTCCTTGTAAAAAATGTCTTGACCAATCAAGAAGGTTACAATGGATTCTATATGAAAGCACATAAAAAGATCTTCTTTTCTGAAATTACTAGGCCAGTTAGAAAAGAACTTAGTCACAATGGTCCAAAGATGGTGTTCTTCTCAAAAGGTTTTTGATAGGTAAGCTTCCTCATCTAAGATAGCCTCCAGCATGAGTATTTTGTAGCATTGGACCTTATGGAAAACACATTTAAATGTTGTCACCTCTAAAACCAAGACAACTGCCAGCTGGATCATAGTTATAGCTATAAAACAGAGGTCTATCAACATACATGTACTTGAAAATGTGATTCAGTCTTTTGAAAACCACTTTAGGAAAGAGTCTAAAATTTATGTTATCTTGTATTGACAGCATTGCCAATCATTGTTGGTGCATGGGATATATGACTTTTCTCTCGTTAAATGATGTTGATAAAGCAAGGTGAATTACATTTGCTTCTAAATGTACAGTAATTATGTCATTATTACTGTTAGCTTTCATATAAACCTCAGTTTGAAATATTTGTTTTACATGATGAAAGGATTTCTTGAATGGTTTGATATACAGGTATGCATTATTAAAGAACAGTGATACGTTGAAAGAATTCATACTCGGGTCTTTTTTTTGCTAACATTTTGCATGTTTTGTTTCTTAAGGACCATGATATTTTGATATTTGTACAATCCTTTCAATGGAACATGTTTCAACCAAAAATTATTATTAAACAAATCCATATATATACCCCCAGCAAATTGAGATTAATTGGGTATATAGGAATTAACCTGTCAGGCTGTCCACTCTTCTTGTAAATGCAACTCTTCTTAAACCAATGGAAGAATTTTAATGAGTAAGACTTTACACTAATAAACGCTTCCAGTGAAACTTCACATCCAATGAAAGTTTACACAAGTGAAGGATACTATATGGAGATGTGCATGAAGGAATATAATTATTGCCCGAAACTAGGAAGGAAATAAAATTTGACTTTTCCATCTGCACAGATTTCCTTGTTTGTTTTTAGGACTAATACAAACTCAAGTCTAAGCAAAAAATAATTAATCATGAGGTTGTGTAGTGTCGACTGGTTTCATTTTGAATAAATAACATGATTTGTCTTGTTTTATAGAGCAGTGCTGTTATAACCATCCAGTGAAAGTTACAACAACTGGTGGAAAAGAGAGAAGTTCTAGAGATGTTATTATCAAAGGTTTCAAGATAAATTCCATGGTAATGCTAGTATTCTTATACATTATTTCAGATACATTACTTTTTATGCCTGCCCTACAAAAGTAACGGTGTAAATAGAGTCCAGGTCTGTCTATCTGTTTGTCTGTGTGTCCATCCCTAGTTTGGATGTACCCACACGTTAAAGCTTCTTTCTGTGAAAAATATATGCTTTTATCAGTTAACTTCAAATAAAGACATATTAGGGTATCATTAATAGAAAAAAGAAGGGAAACAGGGAATGTGTCAAAGAGACAACGACCCAAAGGGGAGTAATAACAACTCAAAGCCACCATAAGATCTTCAACGAACGGTGAGAAAACCCCACACCCAACGACAGGTCGGAGTCGGCCCCTGAACAAAGAGCAATCAAGTCCAGCGAAATAAACATCATCCTAGACTCCATATTTAAATAGGGTATCATTAAGCATGGATCATTATAAAAATTTACCCATGCATCCAAATTTATGCTTTATCGATCATGAAAAAGGAGGGTTATAATAATAATAATAATAATAATGAAATCTTTAATGAGGGTAACACTGTTAGTATAACTAATCTTCCCTGAGGCCCTCAGGAACATAATTAAAGACAACATATATATTCATATACAAAATGTGCTAAATATTGTAACAATATAATTAATATTCATAACATGACTCTGTTCAAAAGATAGTCCTCTAAAACTCTCTTAAACATGCTTTCAGAAGGTATATTCCGTATTGACACAGGTAATAAATTCCATAACATTGAAGCAGAGTAATGAAAAAATGAGGTTTACCCACAAGTTTGAAGTTTATTTTCTTTAAAGGATGTATTCTATCATCATTAAACTTTATATACATGTAGATAAACATTAGGGTATGATATTCAAAAATTATATGAAAAAAAATTAACCCTGGCACTTACTCATGCTTTACTGATCACAAAATATAGGAATGTTCAAAACAGTTGTGAGGCAGCACACTGTGTCTGTTAGATTTTCCATTGTAGTTATACATGTACAATAAAATATAAAGGAATTCTAGGCTTCTAGTCATTAAAATGTTTTGCCGAAGGTTTATTGACCTGTGTATGTAGTAGTGATTTAATATTTGTTTCAATACTGCAGTCTAAAATAGATGAGGAACTGTTTTGAATATAAACAGTTTTCATTTATTGCATATACCCCTTTGTCCCTTTAGATATCTATTTCATATACATCTGCTACTCATATAAACTTCCATTATACGTATATGTAGAAAATTTTGTTATAGCGATACATGTGATAAGTACCCAGGCTGTATCTGCAATTGACAGAGGAGTTTTGTCAACTGCAGTTTACTTACCTAGAAGATTTTCAACAAACCTAAAAAATGTTGGAAAGTAAAATTTTATTACCTCAGTGGTTTTTGCACTAGTACTTTAAATTAGTGGAAGTAGTACTTTTAACTTTTCATCAGCGGGGTATTAAAAACCACCTTTCAGTAATTTTGATTCCAATATTTTAACTATCATTGATAAGGGTGCAGTGCTTTATTGGGTACCAGTGTTTTTCCTTGCTTAGCAGTATTTTATCTTTTCATGGTTGATGGTACCAACATTTGTAACTTTTCAGTTGTTGCATATATTTTTACCATTTTTGTCTCGCCCGCGACAAAAGTCGCGGAAAGCGCAGTATGACGGCGACGGCGGCGTAAACTCAAATTTTCATATAGAAGCCTTTGATGTAGGAACTTTATATTTGGTCCATATGTAGCTTACGGCAAACCCTATCTGTCGGACCCAAAATTATCTGACCTTGACCTATATTTCGCGGTCCAGTGACCAGGTTAAGTTTTTTTGCTTAAGTCCATTTCTCAATAACTACAAGCTAGAAGTCAATGATATTTAATATATAGCTTGGTCTTGTTTAGTACATGTCAGTCTGCCATATGGCTTTTGACCTTGACCTCAATTTCACGGTCCAGTGACCAGGTTAAGTTTTTTTGCTTAAGTCNGTTTAATAACAAATGAAATATATGATAATAAACCATAGAATCATGAATGTCATAACATTTATTATTATTGAACTCTTACTTTTTCTATATTCTAAGCAGTCAGATATGAAATTAGAAGACATTTTGAGAATTTGAACACAGTTGCTATTCATAATTATATTTAATTTTTCTGTATTATTAATTTTCATATAGAATTTATATTGATTTGTTATCTTATTTTCAAATATAGTTCGCTGGGTTTCGTAACCACTGCAATTAAATAAAAAGTGATATTCATCTTCAATATTGGAACTACAAAGTGGACACAATCTGTCCTTTTTAGAAATATTTAAATGTCTTCCTTTTTCAATCATTAACTGATGGGAACTACTTCGAATTTTACAGAACATGGATCTGTCAGATATGTTGATTAATTTATCAACATAAGTTGGTCTCTTACCCATTCTGTAGACATCCAGGAAAAACTCTAATTTTGACGAATTGTTAATATTTGAATTTTGTCCTTGAACTCCTTGATCTATTATTCTTCGTTTTATAATTAATAAAGAATGTTTTAGCATAATATGATTATTTATTAAATAACTGTACCCCAGCGAGTCTAACATATTTTCAGTTATTTTGGTCCAATCGAGATATTACCCTTAGTCCAGTGATAGATATCTATGTGTTCGAAATCTACTGCTGTCCCTTAATGGGAACCGTAAACCTGACTGTCAGGCCAGTAGGTTACTTCCCTTTGTTGAAAACGTTATAAAAACGGAGCCAAACAAATATGAAAATGGTCTATTGATTTTTTAAAGGGTGTCTGTAAGTGGAGAACATCCATTATATACATTTTCTTGAAAGTTGTTTGATTTCCTGTAAACCAAGATACAAAATCTAGAAACCCTTTTGGCCCAAATACCTACTGGTCTGGTTTGTTTCCATTTTATCTGTTCTGTGTTGGGTCAACATCGTTTTTATTATTTCTTCACTATACATATTTGTGAAATTCAAATAAAATGTTGAAATTTTTCATATCTTCATTTTTATGCTGTTCAATATAATATGTTAGCTGCAAGGTAATCAGTACCAGTATTAAACATGGATCCTGTTGCAAATGACAAAATACCAACGTTACTGTGAATTTAAATTCTGCATATGCGCATTTCGACAAATTATGTCTCTTCAGTGCAAATAAGATCTAAAAAAATGGAAGACCATAACCTCAAAGATGTTTAAAAACTGATAGAGAACAAATAACCAATATGATCTAAATGTAGAGCCAAAATCAGCTAAGGACAGAGCTTTTCATGAGGGAGATACTCCTTATTTTTCAACAAAATTTACAAAAATTTAGCTAATGTATGTTAATTTATTCTCTGAAACTGCTTGTCAGCAATAAGGATGTTCTAAAGCTATTTGACAAATTGGAATCAGGCTGGGTGTGCTATCAAAACGTTTTATAACTTGATCAAAATGATTGCATAATACAGTTGTCATCTGAAGTCCATTTTCTCTCAATTTACAGTTCCTAATGACCTATTGGTTGTTACTTGTGACTCGTAATTTCTCAGTTATGATTGCCCAAGAAAACCAATGATCTATACAAACATGGTCATATTATGTTCTAAACAGTCTTTAGACAGTCTCTAAACTTGAAGCAATTGAAGAGATATGGAGTAAATGCATGCCAGACAAAATCACTGTAAATATGTAAAACACTTGAACACTTTCAAATATTCAAGTCACGAAACCTTCAACAAAATACAGTGAAACCTGATTAATCCTATACACAAAATTGGATCATAAAATATGTGTCAAATAATTCAGGATGTCAAAATAATAAAGTTGAAACAGCCTTCAAGAGCTGTCATGAGGTTCAAAACATATAAAATGACAGGATGTAGAAATATACTGTTGTTGGATTAGACAGGTTTCATTGTACTTACAACCAAACAAACCCAGACATAGTTAAGATGGATCCTATTACTATTTTGAGTAGAATTCATGGTTGATGTCAACAATGCTTATCTTCTACTCTACACCAGCAAAGTAAATTCAACCAAACTTTATAGGAATGTACAGTCCTTTACAAAGATTGCTCATTCGTTCCGATCAGACAAAAAACATGGACACAGGGCATTACTTGGGTTTAACATTGACCCTATGGAAAATAAATCATTTCATCTTTTAGTCTGAAGCCACTAAAGCAAATTCAATCAAACTTTACAGGAATGATGTACAGAAAAGGTCCTTTATAAAGATTACTCATTTTGGTCAGATCTGACTGAAAACATTGTCACCAGCATGGAACATGGTTTAACATCGGACCCTTAGAGAAAGTCACATTTTGATGATCTTTTCTGAAACCACTGAAGCCAATTCAACCAAACTATAGGTTAACATTAGACTATAAGGGTAGAAACATCATTTTGGTCATCAGCATAGACATGGCTTATATTAGAAACATTTGTCAGGTGAGCGATTCAGGCTCAGTATCTGAGCCTCTAGTATTTGGTATGCGACTTCTTGTGATAAGAATTTTCTGATGGAACCTTTCAAATTTATTGTGCATCGAGGTCACACTAATTCCCGGCGAGCTATGTTGTCTTCTGACAACTCTTGTTATAGGAGTTGTGGAACTTTGACCATTTTTAGCAATACTATACTACTGGAGATCTTGTGGACGCAACTCCTCGGAAACCGTGTATTGGATTTTGTTCAAATTTTGTAGGATTGTTAGTCACTATATGTCCTAGATCATATCGCACCGCCATTTTGATTCGTCAATTTTTATAGGAGTTATGGGACTTTGACGATTTTTAGCAATTTACTATACAAATGGAGATCTTGTGGATGCAACTCCTCGGAAACCATGAATTGGATATTGTTCAAATTTTGTAGGCTTGTTAGTTACTATATGTCCTAGATCATATTGCACCGCCATATTGATTCGTCAATTTTTATAGGAGTTATGGGACTTTGACGATTTTTAGCAATACTATACAAATGGAGATCTTGTGGATGCAACTCCTCAGAAACTGCTGGTCAGAATTCATTCAAATTTTACAGGATTGTTAGTCACCATTAGTACTAGATCATATCGCAT
>MJUU01045058.1:157028-178291 GCA_002080025.1 Modiolus philippinarum
TCGTGTATTCCAATTTCAAGGTAATGCCATAAGCACTTCCTGTTTGCCCAGATGTCATTATTTTCATTATGTGAAATATATGAAATTTTTCGTCACAATTCTTTCTGAAACTGTATGTAGGATTCAATTGTTGTTTTGTTCAGAGCTTCCTTATAGTCCAGTCTATCATGTGTTTGAGCCTCCATGGGGGTTTTCCCTCAGAAACCCCCAGAAAGCAGGAATGTTGGCAGCCCTGGGATCCATTAAAAGAATTTGGTCTCTGAAGTACTATGAAATGCCATTAATATCTCCGTCAGATATGGTCCAGGTAAGCTACACAGCCTCTCAAACTCTCTTGTTAACATTCCTGTTACCTTTTGGCATTTAGTTTTACCCTTACTTGTGGTTTCCATTGCCAATCCGCCATAAACATTTCATTCAAAGATCTCTTCTGAAACCACTGGCTTAATTGGAATCAAACTATGTGGTTCCCTTTAAATATTGAATCAATCAGGTCTATACCTCATCTAAGATTGCTGCTAGCAAGGAAGATATTTTAACATTTAACCATTAAACACATTAAAGATCTTTCTCCTGTGCTTAGGAGGTATTTTTTGCATAGAGAAATAAACTAGAGGCTCTCAAGAGCCTGTATAGCTCACCTGGTCCATGACTGGCATAAACTACAGCCCAAATAACCCAATGTTAAATTGTATCATTTTCTACAAGCTTCAAAGGAGAAAATCTTCGAATGTGTTTTCCCCATAGGGTCCAATGTTAAACAACAGTCCCCGCTGGTGGCCATCTTGGATGAGGTGCAGACTTGTCAGACACACTTTTTTAAGAAGACCATTAAAGGCCTATTGCGACCAAGTTGTGATTCCAACTGACCAAGTAGTTTCAGAGAAGAATATCTTTGGATGTGTTTTTCCCATAGGGTCCAATGTTAAATTATGTCCCCTGCTGGCGGCCACCTTGGAATACATGTGGACTTTCCAGAAACATTCTTCGATAGGTACCGACAATGGACAGTTGTCACCAAGTATAATTCCAATTGGGCAAGTAAATTAAGCAGTTTCCATGGTAATTTAAAGCCCCACTATCCATTACAACCCATTTCAGACCATCATACAAAAAAAATTTGGGCAGGGGTTCCCCTTGTAATTCAGATAATACATATTGCTGAAATCAAAACATTCAAAGTCCCCCTTTCCAATTTGGCAGGGGTTCCCCTTTATAATCTAGTTTAAACATATTTCTCATATTGTGAAGAAACACATTACTACATCAATATCTATTTGGAAACCAAATTTCATTGCAATTGGACAATGTTCAATTTTCCCGCCTTTTTTGGCGGCCATTTTGAAAATGGCTTTAAACAACCAATTTTCAACATCAGTTTTTGAAGTCGCAACATTAATATCTATTTGGAAACCAAATTTCATTGAAATCACCCATTGTTGAATTTTCCCGCCTTTTTTGGTGGCCATTTTGAAAATGGCATTTTCAACAAACAATTTTTAATATCGGTTTTGAAGTTGCAACATCAATACCTATTTGGAAACCAAATTTCATTGAAATCGGACAATGTTGAATTTTCCCGCCTTTCTTGGCGGCCATTTTGAAAATGGCAGTCAACAAAAAATTTTCAACACTGGTTTTGAAGTCGCAACATCAATATCTATTTGGAAACCAAATTTCATTGAAATGTAACAATGTTGAATTTTCCCGCCTTTTTTGGCAACCGTTTTGAAAATGTCGGTCATGAATGATTTTCAACACCACTTTTGAAGTCACCACAGCATGGCAAACATTTTATCAATTTACAGTCCTTCATCTTCTTTAGTTTTGAAATAAAAGACAAAAAGTATGAAAATTTTTAAAATTCTGTGAAAAAAGGGCAGTAACTCCTACAAGGGTTTTGGATTTTCTCAAAAATTTAAGGATGGGAAGATCTTGATATGCTAAACATTTTTGCAATTTGAAGTAGACCTCTATCTGCTTTAGTTTCTTTGAGAAAAAATTAAAAACATTAAAATTTTGAAAAATTTCTGGAAAAAGGGCAATGACTCAAAAACTGGTAATCAGATTTTCTTCAAAATAGCAGGGCAGGTAGATCTTACCTTGCTGATCACTTTAACCCCATGTCAGATTTTCGATATCTGTAACAGTTTTCGAGTTATTTGCCAAAAACAGCAATTTACCCCTATGTGCTATTTTTAGTAATGGTAGCCATGTTGTTTGGTCCTCAGACTAATCGAACACAATTTTGAATCTAGATACCCTGGTAATGATTCAGACCAAGTTTGATTAAAATTGGCCCAGTTGTTTCAGAGGAGAAGATTTTTGAAAAAGTTTACGACAGACAGACGGACGACGGACGGACGCCGACGGACGCCAAGTGATGGCATTAGGCCAGGTGAGCTAATAAAAAGTCAAAGTCAAATAATCTCCTCTTCTTTGTTTCCGACAACTAGTGTATTCCTTTACGCAGATCTCCAAATATTGTCCTTCCTTTATATAGAGCTCCATCAAAATCCTTCACATGTTTAAGAGGTTTTGGGCTTACTGGCTAATCTGTACAGATTGAATCAATGAAATGTTGGAAGTCAAATTATCTCCCCTTCCTGGCTTTGGATAATAATTATTCTCCTTCGTGAACATCTCAATATATATATATAAATTATACATAGTATAATTCTTTTGTTTGAGGTGTCATAGAAATCCTTCAAGTGGTTTAAGAGGAGTTATGCTTGCAAGCAAATCTGTGCAGATGGAATCAAAAACTTGGTCGTATAATTTCATCTTCCAGGTTTTGGACAATTATTATATTCCATCATGCATATCTCCATACAGTGTCCTTCCCTTGTGTAAAGTTTCATAAAAATCCTTCAAGTGGTTTAAGATGAGTTATGCTTACAAGAAAATCTGTGCAGATGGAATTGAAACTCAGTTGGATAATTTCATATTCCAGGTTTTGGATAATTATAATATTCCATCATGCATTTCTCCATACAGCGTCCTTCCTTTGTGTAAAAGTTTCATAAAAATACTTCAAGTGGTTTAAGAGAGTTGTGCTTATGAGCTTATTTGTGCAGATGGAATCAATTAAATCTCAGTCAGACTATCTCCCTTCCTTGGTTTGGACAATAAGTATATTGCTTTAAGAAAATCTTTATATAGTGTCCTTCCTTTGTGTAAAGTTTCATCAAAATCCTTCCAGTGGTTAAAGAGGAAGTGTGCTTATGAGTAATCTGTGCAAACAGGATTTCTTCTTGTATCGGCAATAACTATATCCCTTTATGCACATCTCTATATTGTGTCCTTCCTTTTTGTAAAGTTTCACCAAACTACTTCCAGTGATTTAAAAAACTTTTTCTTAGAAGATGTATGGACAGGGGGGCAGTCAGTCAGACAGACCAGGCGACTCCTTTATACTTTGTTTATGGGTGGTATAAAGATCCATGAAAATCACAAACTTGACACAGCTAATCCTTCCTGACTACATGCTAATACAACTTAAACTTTGATGAAAACAAGGAATTGAATAGACAAACCAACAAATTAGAAATTATGAGGCAGTTCGATCAACAACTATTGTTTTGGTCCATACGAGGGAAATCCGGATCAGAATAAGGAGTGACCAATGAAATCCATCGAAAGATCAGCCTTTGACATCACTCTTTAACTATAGTTCGACAAGAGTCGAGTGAACTATTACTCTTGTTTGACAAGACATGCGCAGTTAACCATAACATTGCGTAATCGTCCGGTACGATAGTGAGTTCGATCTTGCTATTGTTGAACAATAGTAACGATTGTTGTGGATCGAACTGCCTCATAATCAGGAGCACACATTTTACTACAACCAAATATATGAAAACACTCAATTAGTCCCTTTTTGGCCCTTTGTTTAAAATGGCAGGTCCACAATAACCAAAACTAATCCCAGCCTTTCTTTTGTGCCAAGACACCTTTTATTAAAATTTCTTAAGGACTGATCAACAAACTTCAGTTATTTACCAAAAAACAAAAGCGTCTACAGAAAACAATTACAACAATGACCACCAAGACGACAGCACCATACCATTTAACCTCAAATTATTTGTGGTGGCATAAAGAACAATTATTTCCTTTCTTGTGCATAATTTTGGCATTGTTTGAATTATTTTGGTCAATTTACAATGCAGTACTTTTATTTCTTAAGAAGAAAGAATCTTCAACACATTAGTTTTTTACACCTTTATTTATCAAAAGTTTTGATCATAACAATTCCAGCCCATTCTAGCTGTATACAAATAAAACAATACAGATAGATGTGAGATGATAAAGAGAATCCTTTCTACTATAAAAACTGAATGAATTTTAAAAATACATAAAAAAAGGATATTTAAAAATCATACATAATTTAGAGATATTTTGGTTTTTGCTTCTAATGTTAAAGCTACACCAATCACTAAAAACTTCCGTATGTTGATTAATAGTTGTTTTGGATGTATATATAATATCTTGCAATTCGGTCTCTCCATTTTTGATGCAAACACTTAGTTTAAATATCTAAAAAGAATATCAAAGCATAATTAAAAATTGTTTCATAAGTTCCTGTAAATTCTCGTTTTTAATTAAAATTCAATTCGACAATTTTCAAAGAAGTTTCTACATTTTCACCTGTGCCATTAAAAAAAATACATGCATATTTTAAATATACTAAGTCTAATTAAAATGAATTTTTTAAAATGAAGTTTCTGGTAATACATTATGTTTTTTTTTATATTCAGCAAAGCAATATCTGGAGAATAGCATTTTGAGTTTATCATCAAGTAATTTTCATGAAGGAATAGCAGAAAGATCACAACACTAATTTTATATATTTATATATATATATTTATAAATATAAAATATTTGATTTGTATGCATTATAAATATAAATGGAATGTCATACTTGCATACATAATAGACATCTTTGGCTTGGATAATGATAACAAAAATATCACAATGGGATTTCCTAACCTATTTTCTTATGGTTTGTGAATTTCACATTTATTGCACTACAAGAACATTTTTTTTTAATTTAAAAGAAAACTTTTAACATTCTTTTTATCATATAATCTTTGTCCACAAAAAGCATTTATACAAATGATACTATATCTGACTTAAAAGTCCCTTGAATATTTCTATTTTGTTCTAACACTTGCATGCAACTATGAATGTAGTCTTCATATTTGTAGCTATACAAACAGAAAGCCTGGAAAGGTCTCAACTGAAATCTTACAATTTGTACAGGACCAACCTGTCACCATACCTTAATCAAACTGATTTGATCTAAAAGATTGCAACATTTGCACTTTTGACATATCATTTCTCACATGACGGAAAATGAAAGTATAGTAGGAGACACTATGCCATAGATGCACCTGGTCTCACTCTCATGCATCAGATTTCTTATAGTTGTATCAATTAAGTGGATCATGAGACTTGAATATAAGTATACTATGCCAGTAGCAGATTAACATTTTCTGCTTAGGGAGCCTGACCCATAATTTTTCCATAAGGATCCAGAATCCATTTTTTTAAACCTAGAAATTCTAAATATTTTCTAACCTGGCCCCCTACCCCCACCCCCTGGATCTGCTACTATACTATGCTTCCTTCTTTTACAATGGATAAAATGTCATGACTAGATCTAACAAATCTCTGTGAGATTTCAAACTTCCATGCAAAGTTTCCAAACAATTCATCAAACTAATGAAATAATAGTTTTTTTTTACTAAAATAAAGGGAAAGTGATAAATTAATTTTTTAATGAATTTAAACAAAAATGTACAAAAATGTATGATTAAATCATTCATAGAATATAAATCAACATAAAAATAACCGGATTTTTCCAATGGAAAACCCGGTTAATGATATTTACACTAACCACAACATTAGAACACTTTATATTTCAAGGCACTGTAATCTTCACTGCTAAGCAGCATTACAAACAACTAGGCACTTTTAACAAAGATTGTCAAATCCTTACACTTCTATAAAATACATGGAGAACTTGCCTTTCCATGTATTTCATGCAGCTCTTCACAGCATTTCTTAAAGAAACATTTCTAATTTGTTATTATAAAATTTTACTAGCATTTAAATGCAATAACTTGTATAACAAAGTAGTTTACAGGTAGTTCTGATTTCAAGCTCGGCAGAGAGTCATTTTGTAATTACTGACCGTACATGGCCAGTATCAGCTGGACTTTCTACAGTTTTCACATTTCCATGTATTTCATTAACATTCACTATAATCAAGGTTATATCTGTGTGGATCTGATTTGACAGGGCAGTCGGAACTAAGTCTTGTCACTGTTTTCTTATTTCCCATTTCTTCATCTATTATTAAGTGGCCTGAACTATTGTCTAATATTGCCTCGTAACCTTCAATTAATTTCATATTAGGAGTACTTTTGCTCAGTCCATTATCTGTAGTGTTCAATATTCTAAGTTCACTCGATGATGGACTTTTCTTTGATCCTACATCGATGTAATTCACAATATTGTTTATAAGATTCTTTTCCGAATTTGTTTTCGGAACAAGAGGTTCCTTTTCTTTTTGTTTCCGTTTTGATTTGTCACTGTCATCTTCACTCATTTCCGAGTAACTGAGTTCAGCTTCAGTGGAAACAAAGTCACAATTTTTCACGGCTGAATCCTCAGATAATATAGATAATCTGTTTTTGTTATCTTGATTTTCTTCGACACATTCGTCTTCTGATCCTGAGGAATATTCTTTCTTCTCCATTGAAACTTGCATATTATTATGACAATATTCAGTAACATATTCACTGTCTATCACTGAACATTCAGCTACAGATAAATCTCCCACAATGCCCCCTCCAGACTGTGGGTACATATAACCATGGCTATAACCGTTGCCATAGTTATTACTAGGAGGTCTATAGCTATTTATATATCCATGATTAGAAATGCTATGAGAGAAACTTTCTACCTCACTACTTCTGAGATCACTCCTCCTCTTCTTACCTAAAGATAGAATTGAGTATCATTAATAGATATATACCTCTCTTCTTACTAAAAATAAAATAGTAACTTTGATTCAGTACAGAAATACAAATAAGTATGATACAATGTCAAATGAGTATTTACCATTATATAAGTCTTTTTCAGCTATGAAAATGTTCAATGTCCCAAATACCATTGTGTCAAATGGAACACTTGAGCTGTGTAAATTACGAAGGATCTAAGGCTAGATTTACCGCTACAATAATTTGATAAATTGTGTTTCTTAGCACTTCCGACAAATTTTGTTTGCTGTAGTCATTTCAGTGAACATTCTTTTTAAAGTATTTTTATATGATTAAAACTTGGTAAAAAAAATATATATATCATAAATACTTTGTCCCCAACAGTCATGGGTAGAAAACTTTATCTTTATGAAAACCACATCATTAAAATTAAAAGATACTGTATGTACCGTGGTAACCAAGGGTAACTGCTGGAACATGCAATTCATGCTAAAAGATCATATTTTCTACCTGATTTAAACTTTCAATAAATGTAAGTAAAATATTCAAATAAACCAGACCACTTTTATTTTATGGGACCACACCCAAACATGCAAGGATATGTAATTATAATCAATTATTTTTGACTGCTTCTTCATTCAAGTATTAAGATAAATCACAGCATAAACATACCACTTTACTGGCAAGATTGACAACTGAATATAAAATATACTACACATAACAATACATAGTTATCACAAATGTCCCTGTCGGGTAGTATGGTACAGTAAAAAGCTTTCCAAGTAGTGTGGATGTGGTGTTCGAACAATGTCTCCTTTACACAATGAAGACACACAAATTGAACAAATGTTTTTTTTTTCAACATTATTAAAATTTTAAGTAGTTACATGTATTTTAGTCTGCTCAAGTATCTAAATAGCAATATGAGGGAGGTTTCATTGATCAAATAAAAAATAAATGACTCATATGGACTGATAGTCCACAAAAAACAGAATTTTAAATTCTCAGTGCAAGCAATGGCAATATTTAAGAGTTATAGAAGGCAAACAGAAAAATAGAGAGGTAACAAACCTGAATAAGGGTGCCCTTAGAGCTTAAGTCAAAATATATATCAAATGATTAAAACCTGTACTAGCTGACAAATTTTGTCCAAAATTTTATCTTTTTTTTAAAAATATATAATCAGGGTACAGAAGCAAATGAATGAAAGACCTGTAATGTAAGGCATAATGAAACTGGAAATACAAAAGCTTCAGATCAAATATCAAGTCATTTACTTCATATGCAAAAACAAAATTTTTTATCGTGATTATCGGAATGTAAACACTGATGACCTGACACTGTCTCTGTTGCCTTTAGGGCAAGGGCATTTAACTTAAGATAAAATACTGAATCTGTATTGCTTTTCATAGCTCTGTCTATATAGAATGTAAACATCTTCCACATACAGTGTATCTCTAATTTGTCTATATCATATTATAAAGTTATTATAGGTGTCACATATACTGCATGTTTAAACTTGATTGTTTTTTATTTATTTTCTGTAAACTATCTTAACCTCAAATGTTAACTAACATATTTTGTATAAAATGATGTTATTTCAGATAGAAATATGATTTCATGCCATGCAAAGTACCCTACTACTGAAGATTGGTGTCGTAATAATTTTGAAGAGTTCATGCCATCGATTATTTTAAGATTATTTTCAAGACAATAATGGTGTCAATAGTTTTTGTAAATTTGTGTATATAATACTCAACCTCGAATTTCTTTAGAATTAAACTGGTAAATTACAAAATTTTGTTTCCATTAAATAATATATTTAATCAGTTTTACATATATACTACATGATATTGCCATTGAGCAAATCTTTTCACAACATTTTCTGTCCCAAACATACAAACGGTGAAAGTGATTTGATTCTCAAAACCTGAAAATTGTGTTCACGAGATATTTTAGACCTCACAGTACCCCAGAAGTTTTTTAATCAATTTTAACCAGTCATAGTATCATGGCTGAATGAAGGAATTATCATGTAACTTGCACAAATTGTTCTATATAGCATGATGTTTTAATCTAACAAAATAATATACAATTATGGCCCATTGTTAAGGGAAACATCCAGATTTGTCAACCGGAGGAGGGAAACCACCCCTCCAAGGGTTGACAAATCTGGATGTTTCACGTCAACAGAGGGCCATAATTGTTTTATTATATTTTAAGAAGTTTCATTAATTACAAATCAAGAGGTCTTATTATGGTTTAATCCCACAATATATATATATATATATAAAATCTGCTAGTGATTTTTAAAATTTACAGGATTGTTTCTCTCTGTGACGTCATATCCGGGTTGTTCAGCGGGAAACAACAGGGTTGTTCCCGCAGTGATGCCATATCGGGGTTGTTTGCTAAAACATCTGAGTTATTTTGAAGTCACATGATTGCTTTCATCCAATTAAATCTTCTCTTACTTAATAAAATATAATAATATAATTTCATGCCTGACATACTCATAAGGTTGTTATAGAATCTATTCAAAATATATTTTGACAAAACATATTTTTATATCCATGTATGTAATAGTTTTATGTTGTAATTATTACAACTATTTACCTTTTGAAGACCCCTTTTCTGTGGAAGTCGAGGATTTCCTTCTTCTCTTTCCACTCCAAAATTTCAAAAGGCCCTGTATCATAATAAATTAATTCATTGTTAAATTCAATTATAATGTATACTATCATAATGATTTATAAGTCCAATTAAAATGTATACGGGCTCATATTATTTAACATAAAAAAAACATAGTAGTTGACCCTTGAAATATTGCTTGTTTAACTGGGTCTGAATGCCATCATATATTTTTACACAACAAACCTTTATGAAACAAGATATTCAGTCTGTAATAGTACATGTAAGCTGTGCATATTTATTTCTACAATTGTCAATTATTAGCTTCGTTTCTTTAACACTTCAGAAAAACACATGATTTCCATGCTCCTGATACCTGATTTGTATCTGTACTAATCAAGGGCCTTAATAAACCTATTTTTTTTCTATTTGTTGGTCAGTGGTAGTTTATGATTTACAAACTCTCCTGTTATTTTTGTAATAATATTAAGGCCTCACTTTGAAATATTATAATCATCAATACAGTTGACTTTCATTACTATCAAATAAACAACCAATGGTAATAAATACAGACGTTTTGAATATGTGATACAGTGCATGATGTTCATTCTGTGTTCATACTATGACGTCATACCCTTTATTGCATGGCTTACCCTTTATCGTATACCCTTTATCACATGGGTTACCCTTTATCACATATGCTTTTTCGAAATTTTTTTTTTTCAATTTACTTTTTTTTATTAAGAAAATGTTTGGGGTGAAAATTTTTTTTGGGGGGGGGCAAAAAAAATTTGGGGGGAGGATAACAAAGATTTGTTTTGGGGTGAAATTGTTTTGAGGGTCAGTAAAAAAAAATTGGCAAACTTTTTTCCTTTACATGTTAGATTAGTCCAAAACTTCTAGTCCTTTCCGCCCATTTTGAAATTTTCCTCTTCACAAAATACATGCATTTCATTTTCTCTTACAGATTTCAATTTTTGACAGTATTTTTCTGATTAGTAGTCCTTTGTTTAAATATATGATAAATATATGATAAACTGTATAACACATGGCAAAATCCGTATCACATGCCGTATCATCCCTCGACCAATATCAGCACGAGGGCCAGAGGCCCTCATGCTGATATTGGTAACTCAGGATGATACGGCATGTGATACGGATTTTGCCATGTATTATTCCCTGTTTACATTCTAATGTAACAATGTAATAATTAATATATTAAAATTCATTTTAAAACCTGAAAATACAAAATTGTGTGTGCTGTTAACTTTACACCGTCAATGGGACATGACATTCAGTACTGTATAAGAATTAAGACTTACCCCTCCAGAAGATGATGTACTATTGGGTGATGTTGACATACTACCAGAATAACCAGTGAAGATATTCCTTATACAACTTGGCAGCCATGTTGCTCTGTAGGCAAATTTCTTGTATTCTTTTTTCACCTAAATTATATACAGAAAAAAGTTTTAACTATTGGTTCATAAAATGTTGAATAAAATGTCTCAAGTTTGTAAGTTTCAGAGATAAACATGAATCTTTTTGCAGTAGTTAAAGTTCAAGTAAAATTTCCTATTTTGCTATTACAGCAACTCAAACTCCCAAAAAGATTTGTGAAATAATAATTGTAATTTTAATAAGTATTTTTTTAACCAAAGCAAACATAAGTTTCACAAAAAAAATAAACATTTAACAAAGGAACTTAACAATTACCTTTCATTGGTTACATTAAGAACATTACAACACTTTCTTTCATAAGAATTCCTTTTCAATTAATTTGATGCTTTCCTTTTCATTCATTACACATCACTGACAAGTACTTGGAACTTACCTTTTATCCTGTTCATACAGAAGCCAAGAACTTGACACTTACATTTCATTCATAACACATGGAACACATTAGACCTATACAGTTGCATTTCCTTATTAAAAACAGAGTGCAGGAACTTGACAATTACCGTTTCAATCATTACACATGGAACCCAGGAACTTGACGCTTGCCCTTTATTCATTACACATGGAACACATGAACTTGACACTTACCTTGTATTCATTAGGCTAGCAGCACAGGAATTGACACATAACTTTTATTCATTACACATGGACCACAGGAACCTGACACTTCACTTTAATTCATTACACATGGACCACAGGAACTTGATACTCACATTTTCATTCATTACACATGGAACACAGGAATGTGACACTCACTTTTTATTCATTACACATTGAATACAAGAACTTGACAATTACTTTTTATTCACTACTCACTACACATGGAGAACATGAACCTGGCACTTACCTTTTGCCCAATACACAAATGGAACTTCATAATGGATTTTTATTCATTACACATGGAACACAGTAACATGACACTTATACATGGAATACAAGAACTTGACACTTACTTTTTAATCATTACAAATGGAACATAGGAACTTGACACTCACCTTTTCTTCATAACACATAGAATGCATGAACTTTTCATTTACCTTTTCATTCATTACACAATGGAATACGAAAATAAAAACTCCTTGAAAGGTGTTGAGTATAGTGAAAAGATAGGCCATCACTATTGACTCCTCATTGATGAATAATACACCAAAAGACCAGGTCAGACCTAACAGTACTACTAAAACTACAGCTCCTTTTAACCATGACCTGTAAAAAAAAACACATTTCTTATGTTTATTTGTGTTTTATAGCAACCGAGTTGATTGCATAAATTTTTATGCAAAGAGACATCTGACCCATAAGTATAATTCTATACTTATAAAAACAATGTCATTTTCTCGAAGCCATGAAATGGCTGGAGAGATGTTAATATGACAAGAAAAAATCATGTGAGGCTTCAAGCCTATTAACAGCTCTAAAAGATGATCTTTGTGCTTCCGATAAAATATAGTGCGCAAGTTTCTTTCAAAATCATATACATTGTGTTTTTAAGTTATATTTCTTCATTTTCTTGGGCTGAATACTGTGTTGTTCTGTTAAATTGAAACAATATGCATGTTTATCAAATTTCTCTTTTTTTATATTGCGTCTCGGATCAAAGAACCTGTCGTGCAGTAATTTGTCAACGATGAAAATAACATTTGTTTACCTGTGACAGTGTATTGCATATATTTATAGCAATGAAATTGACATGCGAAATCACACAATCCGATTATTTTCACGTATTACGGAGTAACTTAATACATGCAGATGTATGCAGCAGTTCTAGTTTTGCCACGTGTAGATTTTCAGGGCTTCGAGATTCAGCTCCATCGGAGCTTTGATTAAACCTGTCAATCTAACAGTTAAACCTACAAAATTAGTTATTCAAGATGATAGATATGTATCTGCTATATATCAAATCATTCAACTATATATTTCTCACAATTTTATAATAATATTCAATTATTCAATAAAACAATACATATACCTCCAATTATGGTAACAGTTTTTGTCTTCAAGAATTAAAAATAAATATGCATTCATATTTAAGAACTAACAACTCATTTGCATGCTATAGAGTATACTGTCTACTGGTCTACTGTTAAAATGAGAAAAATACATCGGACTGAAAAATATGTGTTATTTTCAACAAAGACAAGTCGTAAATGTTTAGATATATCTTAAAGAGTTAAAAAAAACAGTGTGTGTGATGGTCAATAAAACTGAAAATTTTGGGACAAGGGAAGGGCTGGTCAAAATTCTACTCAATTTACACTACACAAATTTTGTTCTAATATCAAAAAGATAAATCTGGTTTATACTGAAATCAATGAATATTACAGGTTGGACAGGTTTTTAAGACTACATACATACAGTCGAGACCAGATGACATATAGCTATGAAACATCTACATCTTTTTCTACATAACAACTACTGCCAGATCATTCAGTAAATATTTTTACATATTATAGTCAAATAGTTATAAACACTAAGTAGTTATACTCTAAAAATTTTCTCACACACATAACAGACCTCTCCAAGATCAGAAAGCATGCATGCAAGACAGCCTTGTAGCACAATATATAAAAGTCATAAAAAAGATATTTATATGAATAATGCTTAGAGATCAATTTGTATATATATCTCATGCAGGTCAATATTTGAAAAAAAAAGCAAAGAAAGTGCAATGAACAATGTTTACATTATCAAATGTAAAATATATGAATAAATAAACAAAATAGCCTTTTACCCTACCAGATCCATTCTCATAATGCATTTTCTTTGATACAATCACATTTTTATAGTCAAAAATAATTCGTAAAGGTTCCATGGAACCTAGTGTCTCCCCTGCTCACTCCATTGTCATTATAATTTGGCTTTTTTTAAGGTGTGGTTGCTAAGTAAAATTCAAAGAAATAACTGGTCTTTAAGAGTATCAGGAAATTTACCAAAAATGGAATCAAAATTTTTTGCAATCCAACCATTGAAAATATTTGCTTTGGCCAAAATTATCCAAAAAAAGGTATGGCTGCTAAGAAGGATTCCCAAAAATTGCTTTTTTGTCTTTGAGAGTTTCAGGAAATTTACCAAAATTGGAATCAACATTTTTGAAATCTTACCACTGAAAATATTTGTTTGGACTAAAATGCATCCAAAAAGCATGGTTTCTGACAAGAATTCCCCAAAATGGTTGGTCTTTGAGAGTTTCAGGAAATTTACCAAAGTTGGAACCACATTTTTGGATTCTTATTTTTCTGAATTATGCATCATATGAAAAAATGGCTAAAATATTTGATTCTATGCAAAAATTCAAAAATTGTTAGTCTTGGACATTTTCAGGAATAAAATTCCAAAATTTTTTTGCACATCTATAGACTATATGCAACAATTCTAAATCAAAATTAAAATCTTTTATCCCAATTTTGTTTTATACATGGATCTAAAGTGAAAATTTAGCCAAATTCATTGATGCGGAAAATATAGGTCAAAGTGACATAATTCCGGTATGGATGTTGGTTACTATTAAGGATGTAACCACTTACCAATTTTCATCTGTCTAGGACATGTAGGTGCTGATTTATAGTGCAAACCAAAAAATTTGATCGAAAAAAAACAGATATAGTGCAAACCAAAAAATTTGATCGAAAAAAAAAACCAGATATAGTGCAAACCAAAAAATTTGATCGAAAAAAACTAATTCCAACTAATGGCAAAATACGGAAGAATTGGAATTTTTTTTTTCAAATTTAAACTTGGATTAAATAATGAAGTTGCACTGAATATTGTGTCAAAATTTCATTGATATTGAACTTAATATGAGAAGGTTATTAAAGTTCCAAAAAAGTTTAACATTTGGGTTAACCAAATGTTCATGATGACGCTGACATAGACGATGACGACAGAATCTATGGTCGCTATGTCTCGCCTTCGCGACATATAGACGACGACAGAATCTATGGTCGCTATGTCTCGCCTTTGCGACATATGTCAGGCGAGACAAAAAGGAATCTTCAATGGAATTATATTTAACTAATATCTGTTTTTTTTTTTTAATAACCATTTCCTACTTTAATTTTCTATATTTTCTATGGACTCAAATGAAAACATTGAAGACCAATTGTCCCGGAGTGTAAGTGCTTTAATCAGATCGATGTGACAAGTTTATGCCTTCATTTTTCAATAGCTTAAAGCAATTTCATTAAAAAAAATAATAAAATATTATCTATTAATTTTTATTTCTATGTATTTTTGTGAATTTAACTAAAGCAAAAAATTTCCAAACTGTACAGAATTTTACAAGTAGTTTTTACATTTGTTATACATGCACTTGGACATGAGCATGAAGCATTTTTTTATCATTACAAAATACATAATATTGAAACCAAACCAAACATCTACATCTACTACAACAAAGCCTAATACAATCACACAAACACAACTAGCAAAGCATACCAAGCATAGCTAACAAGCAAAGCAATAAGAATCTTACGGAATTTCGGGACTGAGATGAGATTTATCCTTTACAGCAGAACTGCCAGCACTACTGCCAGAATTTGGCTCACCACTGTTTAATGTAATAAGTATATAGTATCACATTGGAAATAATGTACACAAAGGAGAAAATCGAATCTATTATTGAAATTTTCTGAAACATTATGACATAACACTTCTTAGATTGCTTGTTTGATGACGAAACATCTCAAAGCACACATTTTGATCTTGATCAGAATGACTGTTACATTAAAAATGTCTACCCCAAGATTTTTTTAATTGCTTACTTTACTGGTAATTAAATCTTAAAATCTGCATCATTAAATTCTCACTCAAGATTTCATACTGTCAATCATGGGTACCACATTGTTTTTAATGGAATAACACTTATACAATTTCATTATTTTCATGTACTGGTAGTCTTCACTTGAACCCCATCTATGTTTAATTTACTTCCTTAAACTCTGTGTTTGCTAGACATGGTACAAGAAGCTGCATTAAATACCATTAGCATGACGTAGCAGGGCCTTTAATATCCGCAGATAGTTTTTTGAATTAATTGATTTTATATTTTAAGCTTCTGGTGTTAGAAAATGTACCTGATTTTCTGAAGTCTGGTCTTTTCTTTGGTTCTGAGTGATGAGGCAAGTGTGTTGGCATGACGACACATCATGTAAACAGCAATACTAAGCATAACAACGTTGATCTACAAAACATAAAGTACAAGATTACAATTCGATCAACTGAAGAAAAAGAAATGGCCTTTGGGAAAAGTGATGAAAAAATTTTCAAATCTTGAACTTAAAATGTCCTGTTTCTCTGATATACAAATACAATTCAAGATCAAGATCAAACAAATAATGTTTAGACGAGCTTTGCTGAGAATTTATGCTGAAACAACCTAAATGCTAAAATTATAGAACTGTACTACATGACTAAATTAGAGGTGACTGTGGCAAAGCCACAAAAGGATACTCCTGGCACCCCCATTTCAAGAAAATAATTTGAAACTCAAATTATTTCCTCTTTGTGGAGTCAGACAATAACTATATTCCTTACAGTATATCTGCATATAATGTATTTCATATGTGTAAATTTTCATCAAGACCCGTGGTTTAATATGCTTTTCACTTACAAGGTAATCTTTGGAGAAGGATTAAATGAAAAGTATCTTCATGTAGTGTACTTCCTTAGTGTAAAATTTCATCAAAATCCTTCCATTGGTTTCAGAAGAGTAGCACTTATAAAGAGTTTTCAGACAGACAGACAGCCTGATATGATGATTATAATTATCTGGTCTTTTATCTCACCATCATAGTGTCAGACAATAACTACCGTATAAGTAGTTATTTTCGCAAGTATCTAATTTTCACTTTATTCGTGATTATCTTAAAGTCGAGAAAATTGTATACGTCGAAATATAATTTGAACGAAGCTTTATGCAGCAAATGATAAGAAATCATGAATATTTAAGTCCACCAAAATAAACTCAATCAATTTTGAAAGAAATCGTGAAATATGGGACAAACAAATATCACCACTTATACGGTATATCCCTTCATACACATGTGTAAAGACTCATCAAAATCCTTCAAGTGATTTAAGAGGAGTTGGGCTTTATAAAAGTGTGGACAGAAAGACTAACGAACAGAGAGACTTCAATAAATTGTAAATTGTGTCAGATTGTGTTTCCCTGATTCAGTCGAATGTTATAGGGATTTTCCTTACTGGTCTCTTCCTTTGATCGATTCGGACTTTTGTTGTCACTTTTATTTGTATGTGGGGGAATAAATAATGTCATTGTGTTACAGCCATATTTGAAGATTATCAATTTGTTGGTATGCAATAGACTTCAAAGAAAAATGCAACAACTACCAGTACTTTAAAAATATCCAAGTTATTATACATACACACATGACAGCTATAGCTGGTCCGACAAAACTCCATATAAAGTAATGTTCTGTTTTTAACCAACAACTGAAAAACAAAATAAGAAGTATGATGGCAATCTAACACGATACTTGAAAGAAGAAATCTTCAGATTACAAGATAACTTTAAATATTTATGGATGTATATGTTTCATGTCAATATTTCCAGTTATACAATCTTTTGTATCCAACAAGTTCAGTGATATTTCCTATGCACTATACATTCCCTTTACCGAATGCAATCTAAATTAAAATCCCTTTCCCCAATGCAATTTAAATTAAAACCTTAAAATACATTGATAACAATCAGTACAATTCAAATTCGACAACTGCTTTCCTTATTGTACTTGCCTATGTCTGGAAATAATTAAATTAAATTACCGAGTATATGTCACTTAAATTGAAAGTTAAATGAGAAAGGATGCTAAGTAAAATATTTGCTTAATAAATGACACTTACTGGTTATCTGTTCCATAACCTTCCCTACGGACTATAGCAGACACGCCTACTATTATTGTTGGTACTCCTATAAAATACAACAGACAAATCTTTACACTACAGTACATTTATTACAATATTCTGAATACACCAGGTGTATATACTATACATATATATTTTTTCTTAGGTTATAGCTGCATTTGTGCACGAGATTATTTCTAATGTTAAGCCTCATATAAATAAGAAACATCGGTCAGTTGTTTCCCTGTACCAAGTTAGTTATATATATCGTCGTGTATTGTAAAGTCGAGAGTATTGTAAAGTCGAGGGTCATCTATTTTGCATATTCATTAGATGATGTTAAAGCCATTGCTTGACCCAGGATTAACAAACTGTAAAAGTGATGTCTGAGTTTTAAATTAATACAAGTATCTGTTCAAAATCAATATTTTAACAGGTAAAAACAAAGAAAACCTGAAAGATACCAATTTCCGCCATTTTTGTTAATGTCCATTTTTAGGAATCTTATTTTGGTTATTTTTAGAGCACCTAGGTCACCAAGGTCATGAAAGACATGGTCAGTTGATTAATTTGCATATCTGGGTCAAAGAATTAATGGCTGAAATGGAACTTATATTACAAGTAATTTGAGAAAAATTTCTTGCAAAACATATCACTTTTTATTCTTTTTACCTTTCACAATTTAAAAAGTGTGACTATGAGTGCAACAAAAATATTTGGTATTTTTAATGACCCTCTTTCTGGGGTTGACCCCAACTTTCGTTTTCATAACACCTGACCATGTGACAAAACATGATGGATAAAAGAAAGAATTCAGATTGCAATAGGCAAATTAAATAAGCAGTTGAAAAGTCTCTAGCAAATATATTTTTCCTCTGGTGGGAATTTTAGTACAGTGCCATACTCTAAATATTTTGTGACACTGAAAATAGATTCATGACTGCTTTTAATTTTGATTGTCAGTACATATGATGTTCTTCATAATGTGCCATTTTAATCTTTCATTTATATTCACCACAGTATGAAAATATGTAGTCTCGACTTTACAATACACTACCAAAATCGTAGTGGAAATGCCCTCCCACTTTCTGAAGGGTTTTTAATAACCTTCTAAGTATGTAGAAATAAATAAATCTGTGCCAAAAAAGAGTGAAAGTATATTTATATTGTAATTTACAGGATTGTTGAAATTAATTTAGAATTGTTTGAGACAAAATAGTCTTGGGGTCTCGACTTTACGATACACGAGGATAGTTAAAAGGGAGATAATTTTAATTTAGATATCGAAAGAAGGTATTGATATGTTAATTAAAATTATCTCTAATTTGAACCACACAAAACTAACTTGGTACAGGGTGATAACAGACCGATATTTCTCATTCTCATTTTTTTCTTGTTTTTGCGTTCATTGTACAAATTTAATGCAAAAACAAACAAATGTCACAGATATAACAATTTTTTTTTTTAAGATAAAACCTTCAAAGATCATTGGTTACGTAGTTTGATCAAGTTTGTAAATAATCAACACTTCGACCTGAGAATTTAGACAGTCAACATATCACTGTTGCAAAGTTAACATTCCTCATTAACTTGAAAGCATAATTTATTGGAATCTAAAAATACAAATATAATTCCAGTTTTGCATCTTGTCGTTGTTTTACTATATAATTTACAATTACAAGATCAACAAAAAGAAACTCATTTACATATAAATTAAGAACCAGTTATGGTTTTCCTATTTATTATAGATACTGTTATTCAAACCTTTAGAGCTGTTGTCATGATAAAGTAACAACTTATTTTTCTAAAAAAAATTTAAATTCTAGCGACAATAGCTCATATATACAAATAATCAAACAGTACTGGTTACATACCATATCCAAATAAGTAATACCATATTCTTCTGGAACGCTCTGCTTCAAATACTTCTATTAACATAACATATAACTGTATTCCTTCTAGACACATCCAACTAAAGGCAGCCAAAAATAGGAAGTGTAAAAGTCCCGCTACTACAGCACATACAACCTACATGTACAATGATAATATAGATCATTTGATATTATTACACATCTAAATAAAGGCAGCCAGAAATAGGAAGTGTAAAAGTCCAGCTACTACAGCACCATCTATCTATAATCATAATCATGCAATAATTAATTTACATTTGACAAAAAAAGCTGCAATATTTTTGCAAGTACTTATTTTTCACTATAATTTCATTTTGTGAAAATTGCATGCATACTGTAAAATTTAGTTGAAATGAGACTTTATATAGCGGGTGATAAGAAATCACAAATACTTCAGTCTGCGAAAATAAAATCAAGTAATTTTGAAAGAAAAAGTGTAATTTGCGATCAGTGAAAATAACCAATTATACCTTAACTGATTAAATGATGGAATTAAAATCTACTTGAACAATAAAATAAAAATTGCAAATATTAAGTTTTATTCTTATAAATGAAAAAGCCATTTCCCAAGAATTTCCATTCAAAAGGGATTCAATTTTTTTCTACGCTATAATTTTGTCAGAAATATCTTAAGCTAAAAATACAAATGTATCTCCAAAACAAGGTAAATTTAAACATTCACATCAAACATCAAATAAAAATTTTCACATATAGGAGAAAAAATTTACTAGACAACAAACCTGGAATTGAGTAAGATTGATTCCAACAATAAACACAATTTCTGCCAACATCAAAGTCAGACACAAATTCTTATGGATTGTGTTTCTATCACACTGTAGATTTCTGTTCAATACATAATAAAATAAAATAAAAATGGTATAGCTGGCCACGATTAAAAGGTAAATAAAGGGCTACGCCGAGCGCAGCATGATACGACCGCAGCATGTCGTCCACTGAAATTTGAAAAAGTGTAATTTAAAGTGAGTATGGACATAGGAAAGAGCTTGACACAATAATTAGATGGACGCAATAAGGAGATTGACCAAGTAATTAGCTGGACACAAACTAGGGAAAATGAAAATTAGCCCTTATGACTCCTTATGATTCCTATTTGACCCTTTATAGCTCAGAAACGGTAAGAGCTACGCCCAATCCATTGACATGATGCTGAAAGCTTATATCAAGAGGAATCAAAAGAAAAAAATCCCATCGAAATGCGATGAAAAATAAAATTTAAGGTAATCTGTAAATTTACGATTTTGGCCCCCTTCGGCCCCTCATAGCTCGGGAACGGCAAGAGCTACGTCAAATCCGTTGAAATACTACTGAAAGCTTACATCAAGTAGACTCCAAAGAAAAAAATTCCATCAAAATCCGACGAAAAATAAATTTTTTA
>MJUU01045059.1:0-14519 GCA_002080025.1 Modiolus philippinarum
AAAAAAAGCTGTATATAATATACCGAAGATTCACTGCTGTAAGCGCTTTCGCCATATCCACCTCCCTCAGAATATCCACTTGCAACTGTGAAAATATAAAATGAATCACTCAAGGTTACATATTACTGTTGCAAATTCAATTCAAAAACGTCAATACAAGTGCAATCGGTTTTAATTTTCGGGTAAAACATATTAGACGCGTTCGATACCAGTCCTTCTGTTACTATTATTTTCGTTAAAAATAACCACGGAAAATACAAATGAAAATGTTATTATATCCCCGTTAAAGGAGGTTCTCTCCTGATGTTGTTTATATCAAGGATTTCTTGAAACCTGTTTAAACTGATTAAGCATTGTTGACTTTTTGAAATGGTAAAAAAAGGTCCATGTGCTTTTAACGGAGATAGAACAGAGATAGGAGACATGAAACAGACTTCTCTTGATTTTCCCTTAATTTAACATTATGACTAATTTTTGCCTAAAAGCTAGGAAATTATATCAATATTTTACGAAAACTTCTCAGTTGTCTCAATTTGACCTATAGAAGACATTCCAGAATTAAAAAGTAGGGGTCCATATGCAAAATGTTTAAAGCCATTGAACTGGAGAAAATCGGGGGATTTCCGAAATCCGACAATTATTCAAAAATGTGATGAGTAAGCCACCTTAAAATATTCCATAGTAAAAAGATGTATTATATCATCGTCATTCCAACTCGATGTAATAGTCATCATTTTTAAAGAAAAACGACAAAATTGGGCACATTTAAATTGTTCACATAAGCTAATGTAGATGTAAATTATCAACTAGTATTTAGTCAAAAACTAGTGTTCTGCTGACAAGCATTAAATAAAGTATAAGGAAACACCTACAATCGCTGAAAATTTGAATAACAAGCCTTATTTCAATGTTCTATTTACTGTACTATCCAAATATGACTATGTTATGTTGCTTCATTTGAAATGCAATGAAGGTTTATTCGTAAATATTAGTATCTAATANCTTAGTCAACAAAAAAAACCGGCACTAGCAAAAGCCAGCGGTAGGATTAAACCGGTTTATGGGTACCCAAACCTCCCCTTTATCTGTCCTGTTTCCCTATAGTATCATAAACATACTAATAAAACCCAATACAGGTAGACTACTACTAGTAACTCCATGATCACAACCTTGAAAGGAGAGAAAATGAAAATACGTAACTTTGAAAGATGGGTCAGAGGGTGCTCGCCGCTAAAGATAAGCATTCATTCCGGTATACATAACTACACTAAAATATAAATCACAACCAAATTATATGTAAATTGTAAAACGTGCAATTAATCATTTATTCCTTCTGAGTAGAAGTCTACACAATCCGAAAAATTTGCACCAGGAATGAATTTATGTTTAAGGTGACTTCAAGATAACACCACTAAAAGCATTGCTTCATTGATAACAATATCAATGTATCCTTTTTTTTTTGTTGATTTATGCCAATATTGCCACATATTAAAGTTAATTATTGATAGAAACTCACATGTATCGATATATTTTATTAAGCTAAGAAATGTCTCCTGTAAAAAGACTGCCCACTTATATCGCGATACATGGTGAATAAAAGGATATGGAGTAAATGCAGATGAAACAAAGTCTCTACAAATACATGGTAAAAAAAACAAGCAAAGAAACAACGCTTTTATTGTTGTTCTTCATCTTGAAGTCACCATAGAGCCTTCAACAATGAGCTTTGCTCATACCTCATAGTAAGTTCAAGACGGCCCCTAGCGTCGGTTGAAGCGGAATTCTTTGCTAATTGTCGAGCAACGCTTCATCCATGTCTTCATTGGTCATGGGTGCTGGATTGTCAACAAACATCAATTAAACTGGCAAAGTGTTCTTACAATCACTGTCATCCCCTAACAAAATTACCAGTCTGAGGGTATTATTCAGTTATACCAGTTAACTCGCACAAACTACTTCCTACAACAAAGTTTACTTTAGATTTTACAGTATAGAACAAAAGGAGTCCATAACATTATAGAACAAAAGGAGTCCATAACCAATCCAATATATCTTAACACACTCTCCTCATGTTTTTCTATCACAGTATTTTATTAAATAGTATACTAAATTATATTGTTCACTTATGTCCTGACATTAGTTTCCTTTTTCTTTCTTTCAAAATTCCAGTATATTTCTCCACACCCCTCATGCTTTTCTATAATAAAATTGCATTAGTAAACTGGATGTATTGTTAACTTATGTCTTGACATAATTTTCTATTTCTGTACGGTGTTTCGGTTTAGGTATACATTTAGTTACCAAGGCAATCATCCTCGTCAGATATCCCTAGCCTATATATCTTTTTAGTATGGTGATATGACACCTTTAATTTTGTCTTTTAAGTTGTGACCAATATTTGCATTTTACGTTCATAATTAATTCTACATTCTGATTTAAGCTCTTGCATTAGAGGTGAATTACTAATGCAATTCAATATTATTCGATTTCAACTCTTGTATGAGAGATGAAATATTATTTCATTTTATTTCATTTCAACTCCTGTATGAGAGATGAAATATTAATTCAAGTTTTTCATATTCAACTCCTGTATGAGAGATGAATTATTGATTGTATATTTTTCTATTTCAACTCTTGTATGAGAGATGAAATTTTTCGCTGTCTAAATATTATAATCTCCATTGTTATGTGTACTTGATAGTCTGTGGCGGGAGTCTACTACATTCCTAAAATTTTCCATTGAAAATACAATTTGATTGGATTATATCAAGTTTTACATCATTCTATATCCTACGTCACATAATCTATGTAGTATCATGTGTGCACTGTCAAAACTATCATTATCTATTTTGAAGATAGTACACAGGTCATGCCTGTTTCTGTAATTCGCCTGCATTAAGTAATATGATTTCAAATTTATTTACTTTCTTACTTACGTATATTTCATTTTAATGCAAATTTGCTCACAACTGGTTTTATTTTTGGACAGAATTAAAGGTGGTCCATATATCTCCATGGAAAACCAGATTACATATTTTTTATTTCATTGTTATCTTGAAATGAAACGACTTATGACAGGAGTTTCCTGTATGATGCTTATTTCATTCGTTGAGGTTAATTGCATGATAATTTCTTCTATTTGACATATCTTTATGTATATATTAGCCTGTCTAACTGCTGTTTGAGCATCATTTTATAAAATTAATTTTGATGCCATAGAAATATTTGTATACCTTTCTTTAACATGTATTCATCAGTTTTAATTTTCTTTGAGCATCATTTTATAAAATTTATTGTGATGGTGTAGAAAATATTTGTATACTTTCCTTCAATATGGAAGTATGTATTAAGCGTATATGGAGATTACGCATGTCACCAGACAAGGTAATTCGAAGGTTTGGAACAACCAGGTGAGGCGAGGCCTCAATCATACAATTATAGAACAAAAGGAGTCCATAACCTATCCAATATATCTTAACACACACTTTATTTTAGGAATGTAGTAGACTCCCGCCACAGACTATCAAGTACACATAACAATGGAGATTATAATATTTAGACAGCGAAAAATTTCATCTCTCATACAAGAGTTGAAATAGAAAAATATACAATCAATAATTTATCTCTCATACAGGAGTTGAATATGAAAAACTTGAATTAATATTTCATCTCTCATACAAGAGTTGAAATCGAATAATATTGAATTGCATTAGTAATTCACCTCTCATGCAAGAGCTTAAATCAGAATGTAGAATTAATTATGCACGTAAAATGCAAATATTGGTCACAACTTAAAAGACAAAATTAAAGGTGTCATATCCCTAAAAATGGAAAACCATACTAAAAAGATATATAGGCTAGGGATATCTGACGAGGATGATTGCCTTGGTAACTACATGTATACATAAACCGAAACACCGTACAGAAATAGAAAATTATGTCAAGACATAAGTTAACAATACATCCAGTTTACTAATGCAATTTTATTATAGAAAAGCATGAGGGGTGTGGAGAAATATACTGGAATTTTGAAAGAAAGAAAGAGGAAACTAATGTCAGGACATAAGTGAACAATATAATTTAGTATACTATTTAATAAAATACTGTGATAGAAAAACATGAGGAGTGTGTGTTAAGATATATTGGATTGGTTATGGACTCCTTTTGTTCTATAAAGTTGCATAATAAACGTTAAATTTCATTATGCTGCTCACGTGTTTACTTAGACCACTTTAAAAACTGCTTCAAATTATCTCTGAGCTTTGAACGTGTATTACATTTTTAGAATTGTTCTGAGAATGTCCTTACATTAAGTTAATGTAATGTTAATCTTTGAGCTACTCTCGTGTTAACATGTGTGCATCAAACTATATGCATATGTTGTGAATCAATATATTGACAAACGTATTCCGAAGCAAAAAGGAAAAAAAGGGGGCGGGGAGCATTCTCAAATAAAAGATCTACATGACACTTTATAGTGAACACAAATTAAGAAATTAGAAAGATAAGACAGATGAGCAAAACTTCAACGCCACAAAACTAAACCACTGGCAGTGTGAACCCCTACATGTACATAAACTGGTTTCGATAGACTGATACGCTTTTCTCTAAAACACACATTTCTTACTATGAACAAACTGGATTTTTAGAAGAACTAGATAAAATGAAATTTTAAAACACTTATTAGTATACATATCAAAACAAAAGCTGTACTTACCAATCGGTTCCATCAGAAATGAACATATTACCAAGGCAACAAGAACGGCAATCGTGGTAAGCTTCATCTCTGAATCACAGGTCTGGAGCCGGACACGAGAATGGTAAAAATCAGTACAATTTATACCTCTAATAGAATGAAACAGGTGCGGCATGGACATAAGTATATGTAAATTAATGCGTGTAATACATGATTCTCTTGCAATTACACCTTTTCATTCATGTAACGTCAATTAGAACACGGTTTGTTGATAATATTATTTTCATATAACAGTATGCATATGTTGCTAAAAATTGCGTTTTACATATGAATTTTCATCTCAATAGCATTTCATATTTTCGTGAGGGCTAATTTGATTTATAATCAGCCTATGTCGATTAGCCAAAGAGGGATCAAACGCCAAACACTTTAAGAACGATGAAAATTTAAGATTGTCACCTTCAGTAAGGGGCATATTTGGCCCCTAAAATCAAGACCTTAATATTTGATAAAATCATGTCCCAAAATTCAATTCAATATCAGTATATAAAAACTTCCGACATGTTTTGACTTAACTTTTTGTAGAAAAAATGAATTTCAAATTTCGACAAATATAAAAACTTTCAAAAAATGCATTTAAATGACCAACATCCATAAACATTTCAATAGAAATTTGATCGATTCGAACTTTTATTGTCACTTGTATTCAGTACAGGAAACATAGAGTGTGTGCCTGTGCAAATGAGATTTTTTGGAAGAAAGGGTGGCAATTTTTATATACTATCAACATATCAAAATTTCATTGGCACAAGCATGCTCTATATGTTTCCTGTGCCAAACCATGACAAAATTTTTCGCAAAATTCGTCGATTTTAGGTAAATCTGGAAAAAATATGATATTTGTGACGTCACAATCAGGATTTGATGAAGAAACTGAATTCGTTTACTTGAGTTTTGATTTAAGTAATATATCAACTGTGATATACCAAGTACAGTTAAAAGGAAGAGTTTGAAAATGTAACTAATTATGGAGCCAAATATAAGCAATGAAGGGTTTTTGAGTAAATGCATATGAGACAAAGTCTCTACAAATACATGGTGAAAAAGCAATTGAACAACGCTTTTATTGTTGTTCTTCATCTTGAAGTCACCATGAGGCCTTCAACAATGAGCTTTGCACATAATTCATAGTAAGTTCAAATATGCCTGTGCCAAATATGCCTGTTATCGTACGAACTTCTTTGTATAGTCATACTTTTCTACGCAGATAGACGTTATATTAAGACCCTGTAAGGATAAAGAAATAATTTTACAACATCTCCTGTATTTGGTTTAATTCATTATTTGGGTATATTCACCGTGTCCAATGTAACATTCGGGGGAGGCGCAGAGTTGTTTAGGGGACGGCGATTTGAAGCGGAGAAAAGCCGGTATGTAGATGCATTTTGTCTTCCTCGAGCAAATAAATCAAATGTAGTACTATATAAACTGCATTGCGGAACTTTGTGATGTCTAGGAGGTGTTTTGAACCCATTTTGCAGGTTTTATATGGATCGATAAACAGTGAAATATTGTGCTATGTATGGACACCCGTCAAATTTCAAGCAGGCGACTAACGTTTTCATTGATTTCGGTTGATATATATTTTTACATTGTAAAGGAAGAACAATTGCCCGAAAGAACAAATGTCTCTAATATTTACCATCTGCGACTTGCCATTAATTATCTATTACGAAAATTCACATGTTGAGTCAGGGGGTGGCAATCCCGGTTGTTTCGGGTACGGAGATCAATTTCAAATTTTGACGGTTCTTGAGGTAAAAGGGCCTCAATTCTCTCTGAAACACTTATGCAGCATAATAAAATATACTGTTTATTATGCAACTTTGGTACTTTTGTATTTTCAATTGTATTTTGTATTATTATTGTTGTTGTATTCTTGTTTTTGATTCTCTTGAAATATTTCGCCCATTTGGCAATTTAGCAAGAGCCCCCTTTTGCGTTGTACCATTGGAAACCGAAATTCAAGAAATAAAAATGACCAATCTAAAAATTTATAATTCGTACAGAAAAACATATTCATATGGAAATGAGATACTTATAAACAAAAAAAAAAACTTTATTACCCCTATCATACATTAAAATCAAACACTTATCATCCTCATTAGAGTGAAACCATGCCCGTTTAAGTCATCACTTATATGACGAACAAGGCGCATCATTTGAGAAATTCAGGGGAATTTTTTATTGTTAGGGTAAGTCAGGAACACAATTAGGGTTATAATCAGGAAAAGGACGAGAATTAAATTTAGCGAAAGCTATGGGTTTTGGTTAAGATAAAGCAAATGGTTAGAGTAATAGTCAGGGAAACGGTTAGATTTATATTGAACGATAGGACTAGAGTTATATTCAAGAAAAATGTTGGCGTTAAATTCAAGGAAAGGGTAAGGGTTATATTCAGGAAAGCTTTTGCCATCATTATGCGTCCGTCGTCCGTCCGTCTGTCTGTCAACAATTTCAAAAATCTTCTCCTCTGAAACCACTGGGCCAAATGTAACCAAACTTGGCCTGAATCGTCACCAGAGTATGGCTTCTCAAAATTGTGTTCGATTAGGCGATAGGTAAAAAAACATGGCCGCCGTTGCTAAAAATAGAACATATGGGTAAAATGCAGTTTTTGGCCAATAACTCGAAAACCGTTACAGATATCAAAAATCCGACAGAGGTAAAAGTGATCAGATAGCAAGATCTACCTGCCCTGCAATTTTGAAGAAAATCTGAAACCCGTCTTGGAGTTATTGCCCTTCTTCCGTAAAATTTTCAAAATTTTTGCATTTTTTATTTTTTATTTCAAAAAGTGTAAAAGATAGAGGTCAAGTGTATATTGCAAAAAAGTTCAGCAAATCAAGATCTACCAACCTTGAAATTGTGAAGAAAATCCAAAAACCCTTGTAGGAGTTATTGCCCTTTTTTCATGGAATTTTCAAAATTTTCATATTTTTCGTTTTTTATTTCCAAAACTATAGATGAAGGTGAAGTGTAAATTGATAAAATGTTTGCCATGCTGTGTGGTTTGAAAACTGGTGTTTAAAATTGTTTGTTGACCGCCATTTTCAAAATGACCGCCAAAAAAGGCGGGAAAATTCAACATTGTTCGATTTCTGATCAATGAAATTTGGTTTCCAAATAGATATTGATGTAGCGACTTCAAAACCGATGTTCAAAATTGTTCATTGACCGCCATTTACAAAATGATGTCTCGACTTCAAAACTGGTGTTGAAGGTGGTCCTTAGTAAGAAAAGTGTTGTAAAGTGTTCGTTGACCGCCATTTTCAAAATGGCCACCAAAAAAGGCGGGAAAATTCAACATTGTCCGATTTCAATGAAATTTGGTATCCAAGTGGAAATTGATGTCACTACTTCAAAACTGATCTTGAAAATTGTTCGTTGACCGCCATTTTCAAAATGACCTCCAAAAAAGGCAGGAAAATTTAACATTGTCCGATTTCAATGAAATTTGGTTTCCAAATAGATATTGATGTTGCGACTTCAAAACCGATGTTCAAAATTGTTCATTGACCGCCATTTACAAAATGATGTCTCGACTTCAAAACTTGTGTTGAAGGTGGTCCTTAGTAAGAATGTTTTTTTGTCAAAAGCCCAACAAAGAAACATTATCAAACTTTAAATACAGTTCGAGATGTGTGATATTTGACGAGCTACCAAAGTTTGAGAGACTGAAGATCACGTGTATAACTTACAATGTTAGCTTGATTGTGGCAACTGAAAGCCAGGTGAGCGATACAGGCTCCTGGGAGCCTCTGGTATTTGGATTTTTTTTTATTTCTGTGCACGGCTTCTGCATACCAACAAGAAACTCTTTAGCCTGTGTCCTCACTTAGACAAGGGCCAATACATTTTTTTTCAAATAAACTTCTACGGTCTGAATTTCAAACGATATAAAGAAACCTTTATGTCATATATCTAAATTTTTGTAAATTTTGTTGAAAACTAAGGAGTATCTCCCTCATGCAAAGCTCTGTCCTTAGTTGATTTTGGCTTTTCATTCAGATCATATAGGATATTTGTTCTCTATCAGTTTTTTAACATATTTATTGTATGGTCTTCCAAACGCTTAGATTTTATCTGCACTGAGGAGACATAAGTTGTCGAAATGCGCATATGCAGAAAATAAATTCACAGTAACTTCGGTATTTAGTTATATGGTTCAACATGTAACCACCTTTCATTTGGTCATGAACCTGAAAAACATTTTTGCAGAAGGCCATTTAAATACTGCTGTGGCCAGGTTAAAATTCAACTGACTTAGCACTTCCAGAGGGGAATATCTTTGAATGTTCCAATATTAAAACTTTGTTTATCGGTTGCGGCCATCTTGAATCTAGCCCTGACCCGCAAAGTATTTTTTTTGCAGGGGACCAACTAAATACTATTGTGGCTAAGTTTGGTTCCATTTAGCTCAGCAGTTTCAGAGAAGATCTTTGAATATGTTTTCCCAAAAAACTATGTACCCCACTGATGTCCCTTTTTTGATATAGCTCTGCGCTAAAAATCAGCTTTCTTACAGGGGAAGACTGTTGTTGCAAAGTTTGGTTCTAATTTGGTCATAAGCTTCAGTGGAGAAGAGCTTTCGATGTCTTTTCTCATTCCAATTGGCTCAGTAGTTTCAGAGTAGATCTTTTGAATGAGTTAACCAAAAGGTACAATGTTAAAACTAAGTTCCCTGCTGGCAGCCATCTTTGATATAGCTCTGACCTGAAAAACAACTTCTTTGAAGGGGACGAAGTAAGGACTATTTGGCAAAGTTTGGTTCAAACTGACTCAGTAGTTTTGGAGGGAAGATCCCCAAATGTGTTTTCCCATAGAGTCCAATGTTAAAACTGTGTTTCCCCCCTGGTGGCCGTCTTGGTTGGTGTCCGAATCCGAAAAACATTTTTTTTTACGATTACCCATGGACCATTGTTGCCAAGTTTGGTTCCAATAGGCCCGGTTGTTTCAGATGAGGAGATCTTGAAAGAAAAGTCTCCGCCGGACGGGCGATGGAAGAAGATGATGGCAAAGGCTCATCATGGCTATAATATTGTAAGCTTAAAAATCACTTATTTAAACACCGAAAATAATTACAGTGTTATTCCGGGGGATAAGGACATGTTGCCAATTCTTTATCTTCGTCAATGATGAAAAAAGGGGGTAAATACAAACATCTGCATAAATCGTATATAAGATAGGAAAATGTCCAAAATCGTCAAAAATAAGGAAAAAACAATAATATTTACACATAATACAATTGAATTGAAGCCTTTTTATCCCTAAAGATCGTCCAAAATTTAAAACAGATCTCCGTACCCGAAACAACTGGGATTACCGCCCCATGACACAACATATGAATTTTCTTAATAGATAATTAATGGCAAGTCGCAGGTGGTAAATATGAGAGACATTTGTTCTCTCGGGTAATTGTTATCTGTTGGAAACTTCCTTTACAATGTAAAAATATAGATCAACCGAAATCAATGAAAACGTTAGTCGCTTGTTTGAAAATTGATGGGGTGTCCATACGTTGCAGAATATTTCACTGTTTTTCGATTCATATAAAACCTGCAAAATTGGTTCAAAACCCCCTTAGACATCACAAAGTTCCGCAATGCAGTTTATATAGTATCACAGTTGATTTTAATTGCTCGTAAGAGACAAAAAACATCGACATACCGGCTTTTCTCCGCTTCAAATCGCCGTCCCCTAAACAACTCTGCGCCGCCCCCGACTGTAATATTGGACACGGTGATATTGCCAAATCGACCAATATTTGAATATGTTCTGTGCAAGCGCCCTTAATGGTAAAAGATCGCCCATGTACCAAGGGACTATAATATCGTTCAACAAAATATTTCTATTTTTCTAAATGGAGTTTTAGGGAAAAAGTCTTTACAATCCTCTTTTGTCCCAGTTTTATATTTTCAACAATATACAAATTATAGCTTTATGGATATTTTCATTGCGTACTGGAGTTGTTTGCTGTGTGATGCACCTTTTATGTGATAAATTAAGTATGAATAATGTTCCACTAAAGACTTAAAAAATGCTTTGTGGATTCCTTGATATATTTCTAGAACTGTACGCATAATTATGTTTCAAGATAGTAACTGAGCAACTCGCATGTAAGTGCGTGGGTACACTGCGAATGGAATTTGGTGAATGACGTACTATTATTTTGCACGAAAAATATTTCAATCCCATTCGTACATAAATCAATAATATCGATATATGTATCCACAAATGCTGGAGGGGAATTATAACATGATGTCAATGTTTCATTTCAATCAATCGGGACATGTGGTATTTAATGAATGATGTTAAAATATACCACTTATTCTTTCTATTTGAAGACTTTACTTAACCGAGTGCATATAAAACTAAAAAAAACAAACTAAAAATGGCATCATTAAGCTGTGCATGTTTGCGTTCCGTTGAATAGGGATTATTTAATTCCTTAATCTGGATCAGCATAATAGGCATGTTCTCAAAAGACATCTTCGGATGTACGAAAGCTCGCTGACTACGATGTGCATGTCCCAAAACTTTGACTATCAATCAGATCGTTTGGAAATCAGCTCTGTGGTGTATTTCATTACATCGTACATGCGCCATCCTCTACATATCTTTGAGTCCTTACTGTAGATTCTTTCAAATACAGTAAAAGAGCTTCTACAATAATTGCCAGTTTACACAGTGTTTAAATATATTATATAGATAGCTCAAATCTAAAGTACAAATTTCAATGAAAACAACAAAGGGTTTATGAAATATGCAACATGTGTTTGATTAAACATATTTTGTTTGCACAATAACATAGCAAAGTGTGATTTTGCGTAAGTTTTTACAACACTCTTCACAGCCCACTCCTTAATTTACAAAAAAAAATATCTAATAATTTCTGTGTTCTGTAAACAAGAATGTAGAAACCTTTTCGTGCGGAAAATAATATTCAAAAACATTGTATATATAAAGTACATTTAATACATATGTACGACTTTTCGGACTTCAAACATTTGCAATGAAAAAAAAAACAGATTGAAATAAAATTAATAAGGCCTGAGGAAAGGAAGTAAATGATTTAAATGTACAGATGGTTACAGACGCAACGTTCCAAAAAGTGCACTTAAAGTGAACTTGAAGTTCACTTCTGAAGTGCACTTCGCGTTCTCTTAGCTGTCGCGAAGTTCAAATTTTTGGAAGAGGTAGCTATTCTATGACAGGTATTTTCGCGTTCACTAGTGAACTTCAAGTGCACTTGAAAGCTGTCGCGAGGATCACTACTTAAAACGAGGTCATCTTTGAAATATATATAGTTAGATCGCATTTTAAGCGATACCTGATGTAATAAAAATATATTTCCACGCAGCGTTCTTTTGGATAAGCAAATGCGAAAAAATATTGTTAAATATAAAACATGCAAGATAATATTTTCCAGCTACAAAAAAATGAAAACAGACGTGTAGAATTATAAGAACGTGTATTCCAGTCAGACAACAGTTCGAAATATATTATACACTTTCATTAAGCATATTCAAAACATATTTTGTAGATCCGTTTCCCGAAATGCCGTATTTTTTGCCTATTTTCTGTTCCAAAGACGCGGGGAATATTTTACAAAGGCTTTTAAAAGAGATCACCTTTTCCGTTTCATGGGTTCAATTTTTAATGCTGGACATCCTTTTCCCGTTTTCAGGTCCGTTTTTCAACGATTTTATCACCACAATCCCGTTTCCATCTCCCTTGAAAAGGCAAGCCGCACTTCCCGGGTATACCCCATTAACCCATTCTTTATAAATGACAAGAAGTCAGGTTTTCATTATGTAATTTATACTAAATCTTTATGTCATCCAATCCTTGGGGGTATTTCCCCTTTGTTGCCATAATTCTATAGTGTTGTCTGCTATTTTTAGCTTTCCCGCCATTTTTCATCCAATTCGTAGAATTATTTCCCCTTTTCCACATTATTTCATAACCAACTTCCTTTATCTAACAACCAACCTTAACCTAAGTTGCTATGACAACTCTTTATTTATTTATTTTTATATTTGAATGTTATTCTGTTATTTATTTCTAACTATTACAGTTATTTTTCTTCTTTTTTTCTATTTTTGAATGTCATACTATTTTTTTTTCATTCAAAATATCGATTACTTTACCCTAACTTTACTAAGTTTCACTCTTACCCTGACTTCAAACCCACTATTCTTAAGCTCTGTAACAACCTCGAACTTAACCCTTTTACTAACTTTTTAACCATAACCCTTTTACTAACTCTTAACCCTTACCTTTAAGCTAATCACCCATTTACTAACAGTGAGCCCTTAACTTAGACACGAGCTCTGACATTATATTCTAACCATAACCTAATAATTACACAACCTCATTTCAACCGTACCATAACCCTTACTGACCCTTTCTTACTCTAATCCAAAACCTAATACTTACTTAAATCGAACCCTTAGTCCTAGCCAAACCTAATACTACCAATATACACTCTAATTCTAAAGCCTAACCTTAAATCTAACTAACCTAATAATAACACAATATATTCCTAAATTGTAAACCAATGTTACGCCTAGCCTTACCCTAACCATATGTCAAGCTTAACATAACCTTAACACAACCTATTCCTAAGTAGTAAACCAATTTTAAGCCTATTCTTTTAATCTTAAGCTTTCCCTATCACTAACATTTAACCTTACCTTACTTACTTCAGCTTCGTATTTAGATCTTTTAATTTACATTGACGAAAATGGACGTTTGAAATCTAAGCTGTATGACAAACGTGATGATTTTAACTTCCCAATTGTGAACTTTCCCTTTCTGAGCAGCAATATACCTGCCTCTCCAGCCTATGGAGTGTACATTTCACAGTTGATTCGTTACTGTCGGGCATGCAGTTTATACAGTGACTTTTTAGTTAGAGCAAAAGCACTGTCCCAAAAACTGCTTAGTCAGGGATTTGTCCAGCCTTTGTTACTTTCATCCCTTCAGAAATTCTATGGCCGTCACCATGACATCATTGACAGATATGACGTGTCTGTGTCCCAAATGAAAACGGACATTTTCAGCTAGATTTCACGTCTTCACGGATTTGACATAACCGGATTTGACTCAACCCCGGATTGTCTCACTGATAGTATGACGGGTGCCGCTAGCGGAGCAGGACATGCTTACCCTTCCGGAGCACCTGATGTCACTCCCGGTTTTCATGGGAGTTCACACTATGAGTGCCTTAGTTCTTAATGTTATCTTTTTATTTCCGTGCATTGTAGCTGTCTCACGTCCTTGTTTTGTCTTTGTTTTTATCTGTTACCGTTTCTGCCATGTCTTTGGACTTCGATTTTTGTAGTCATCGCTTCCCTTGTTCCTTCGGTATTCTACTGCCGTTGTTTTTTAATCACCTTTACCTGGAATTTGAGCTCTAAGCCCTTATCCTAACCCAACAATAATTCTGAACCATCCTTTTTACTAACCCTAATCATAATACATAACGATATCTAACATTACTTACCAATTCCTAATCTATCCCTAAACCCTAACCTAAGTATTAACAATAATTTAATACTAACACAACCTCACCTCTAACCCTTGAACTATTCCTAAGCTATAACCATAACCTTAACCCTAATCTCATTTCAACATTAACTCTACCCTCACTAATCCTTACTTAGTCTAAATCTTAACCTAACACTAATTTAACTTTAACCCTAATATAAGCACAATCTCCAACACTTATAAATATCTAAGCCCGAAACCAATTTTG
>MJUU01045059.1:20033-36651 GCA_002080025.1 Modiolus philippinarum
TTAAGATTAAAAGAATAGGCTTAAAATTGGTTTACTACTTAGGAATAGGTTGTGTTAAGGTTATGTTAAGCTTGACATAGGGTTAGGGTAAGGCTAGGCTTAACATTGGTTTACAATTTAGGAATATATTGTGTTATTATTAGGTTAGTTAGATTTAGGGTTAGGCTTTAGAATTAGAGTGTATATTGGTAGTATTAGGTTTGGCTAGGACTAAGGGTTCGATTTAAGTAAGTATTAGGTTTTGGATTAGAGTAAGAAAGGGTCAGTCAGGGTTATGTTACGGTTGAAATGAGGTTGTGTAATTATTAGGTTATGGTTAGAATATAATGTCAGAGCTCGTGTCTAAGTTAAGGGCTCACTGTTAGTAAATAGGTGATTAGCTTAAAGGTAAGGGTTAAGAGTTAGTAAAAGGGTTAGGGTTAAAAAGTTAGTAAAAGGGTTAAGTTCGAGGTTGTTACAGAGCTTAAGAATAGTTTAGGATTCGACGTTGTGTTAGTATTAAGTTAGGGCTAGATTATTATGACAGTGCTTATGTCTAGGTTAAGGGCTAAGTGTTGGTGTCAGTGTGAATAACTTAGAGGTTAAGGTTAAGATACTAGTAATAGGGTTATGTTTCTGTAAGGTTAAGGTAAGAGTTATGGTGTAATGTAAGTGATAGGGTCTAAGGTTATCATTAAGGGTTTGAAGTCAGGGTAAGAGTGAAACTTAGTAAAGTTAGGGTAAGGTAATCGATATTTTGAATAAAAAAAAATAGTATGACATTCAAAAATAGAAAAAAAAGAAGAAAAATAACTGTAATAGTTAGAAATAAATAACAGAATAACATTCAAATATAAAGATAAATAAATAAAGAGTTGTCATAGCAACTTAGGTTAGGGTTAGTTGTTAGATAAAGGAAGTTGGTTATAAAATAATGTGGAAAAGGGGAAATAATTCTACGAATTGGATGAAAAATGGCGCGAAAGCTAAAAATAGCAGACGACACTATAGAATTATGGCGACAAAGGGGAAATACCTCTAAGGATTGGATGACAAATGGCGGGAAATCTAAAAATATCAGGCGACAGTATAGATATTAGGCAGGTAAGGGGAAATAACTCTAAGAATTGGATGAAAAGAGGAAATAATTATGAAAAAAATAGGAAACAATAATAAAAAACCAATAGCAGACACATTATTATAGAAATTTGGTAGGGAAGAGGCAATCACTTTAAGAATTGAATGAAAAAGGGAGATAGTTATGTAATATAATAGGAAACAAAATGGCAATAGCAGACGACACTATAGGAATTTGGAGGGAAAAAGGGAAATATCTCTAAGGATTGGATGAAAAGGAAAGATAATTATAAAATAAAGTGGAAAATAATAAAATAACACATACAAAAGTTATACAAGGGGAGTTTAGCCTAAACATTTAAAGAGAAGGGAGAAATTACAAAGAACAATACTGAAAAAGGTGAAATGCTATTACAACAGATAAAAAACCGCGGGAAATAAGTAGCAAGAGTTATGTCTCTTTGACGAACGCGGCCGTGATAGAAGACTTCCACAAATAAAAAAATGCGGGACAATTACTAACAAAAGTTATGTCCCTTTGGCGAACGCGGACCTAATAGAAGACACGCAAAATACCATGGATATTTCCAAGAGTTAAGTCCCTTTGACGAACGCGGACCTGATAGAAGACACCTACAGAAATACAATGGTATCTGCCGAATGACCACGCCCGGATATTAGGTTAAACATTGGATTGCAGAATAATACTGAAAAAGGGTTGAAAAGGTATAACTTAAAATTGGATGTAAAAGGAAGAAAATACAAAGAACAACATTGAAAAAGGTAGAAAATACAAAGAAGAACATTGAAAAAGGGATGTAATACTATTAAACAATCCGAAAGACCATGTCCGAGTCGTTCCGACTAGTGAAAATACCCGACTTCCGGTAAAAATTGCCGAAAAGGGCTTCCAATAAGACAACTTCCGGTTTATATATGGGTTACGCCCACTTCCGGTTGCGCATATACACTGTAGTAAGGTCATACAACACCCCTGCGGGGTCACGTGTTGTTCCAACACGTCATTTCCGGTTAACATGGCTACTTACAGTAGATAAACACCCACTTCCGGTCGCGCATGCGTCATGTAATGAGGCTTTACAACACCAACACGTCATTTCCGGTCAATATGGCCGTATAGGGCTTCAAATAGGGCTACTTCCGGTTGCGCATGCTCAACACAAACACTTCTACGTCCGGTCACGTGACTTCGGTCACGTCATTTCCAGTCTACGTCACTTCCGGTGATCCAAGCGAAAACCACCTATATACTACTAGAGATCTTGGTGGAAGCTGTATACTGAGGGTACATAACTTGCTTTGTCAGTTGGTGATGGGTCTTGAGCTGGCATGTCAGTTAACTGTTAGTAGTCTCTTGTGATTTCATGTTTTTGTCCGTATATTTAGTTCTTTCAGTTTCATTTTTCACAATTGACTCAGTCCTGTTGCCAACTGAATTTTACTGTTGTTACGATTGTTTTTTGATTGATCACATTGCCTGTAGGGGGAAGGTTTGGATCCAATAAAACTAGTTTAACCCCGCCGCACCAGGTTTGCGCCTAAGTCAGGAATTTATTAAGCCTTTGTGTGTCTTGTCCTTTTTTTAGTTAGTTTACATTATGTCTATAGGAGTCTAGGATGATGTTTATTTCGCTGGACTTGATTGCTCTTTGTTCAGGGGCCGACTCCGACCTGCCGTTGGGTGTGGGGTTTTCTCACCGTTCATTGAAGATCTTATAGTGGCTTTGAGTTGTTATTACTCCCCTTTGGGTCGTTGTCTCTTTGACACATTCCCCGGTTCCCTTCTTTTTTCTATATAAATGTTGTGTGGCGACAATTGAAATAAGAACCAACATATAATATCTCCCACTTGTTAGGTCATTTTTGACAAAAGATGTATAAATTTGGTATCGCCATAAAGGAAAAAAGCTAAAATGCAAAATATTTCAATTTTATAAACTATACTACTCAACAAAAGAAACGATACACAGATTTTATCAAAAATAATATTTTACTTTCTAAAACCATGACCCGTAAACAAAATGTATTTTTTGCACGTAACAATTAACTTTATGCCAAACATGTCTCTTACAATTTCTGAACCATTTCCGGTAATGTTCAAGGTCATTATCCGGAATTTCTGTTTGCAGGCGTAAAAGATGTATAAATTTGGTATTGCAAGAAAGGAAAAAAGCTAAAATGCATAATATTTCAATCTTATAAGGTAATTTTGGAAAAAATTCATATAAAAAATGTGTCACAACAATTGAAATTAAAACACCAACATACAATATCTCAACTGTGAATATCTCCCACTTTTAAGGTCATTTTTGACAAAAGATGTATAAATTTGGTATCGCGGTAAAGGAAAAAAGATAAAATCAAAATATTTTAATCTTACCAGGTTATTGTTAGAGCCATATATATAAATGTTGTGTTGCGACAATTGAAATAAGCACCGACACTTTTGAGGTCATTTTGACATATGATGTATAAATTTGGTATTGCGAGAAAGTTTTTTATTGAAATCACAAATGAATTTAATGTCTCCAGCATACACATATGCCTCGATAAAATACCCTTTTTTGAAAGATTTATTTATAATTATCGTGACGTAAGCATGAAATGTTTAAATGAAACAAAAGAATGCCCTTATTTATAATGGCATTTGGTTTAAAACCCGGGTTAAAACCAAAATGCCATTATAAAAATTTCATCAAAAATAGATTTAAAAGAGAGTTTTCATACTTTTTGCTTAGTTAATTTCGTCATATTAATATCACGTGTTTTGAACTGACCAATCGTTATGAGCAATCCAAAGCTGCCACGAAGTTCACTTCAAGTGCACTTTGCGACCATTCCTGCGATCGCATCTTCTTTTCAAGTGCACTTGAAAGTGGTCACAAGTTCACTCTAGGCTGTCATGGAATCACTTTCAAGTGCACACGAAGTGCACGCGAGGAACGCTTTTCGAGTGCACTTGGATAGAATGTTGCGTCAGCTCCCAACTGTAATTGCATAATTTAGCATAAGAGATAATAATGAGGAATCATAACTTTTCCATTTCATATTTTCCTTTTTTCTGAATACCACTAGAAGTTTATTTTGTAAATAATAATACTTCAAGTTTGTTTCCTATATTGAGAGGAAGAAATCTATAATGGAACAAAGGTTTAATTGCATACTTACAATTTTTGTTCCAATTAAAGCTTGGGATTTTGTAACCAATTAATCACTTCAAAATTCATAGAAATACAATCCAAGAAACACGATTTTAAATGCGTCAGTGCTTTATATATATGTTTATATTAAGCAAGGTTAGCTAAAAGGCCTTAAAATGACACTTTGCAATAACATTTTAATGCCTCTGTTGAGGTAATACAACAACACCACAATTTGAAATAAACCAAAATATATGTGATTATTAACTAGACTGGACACGGTCGAGAAGGTTATCTTATCTCGGGGGTGTTTAATTGTGGTTTTAGCTGAAATCGGGAGTCATTAATTGTTTTATTATTTGACTAGTTGTTACAAAAATTCAACGTTTGCTTTTCATTCTTTGTCTGCCTTTAACACTTCAGTCTTGATAATTTTTGTACTTTAGGAATAAGGATTTTCCCTGTTTCTACATATATATATATAACTGTATCAGGATGCTGATACAAAAGTCTCCCAAACGAACTCCCAAATTTGAAATCAGGGCTACAAATCACTTCAAAATAACGTAGGCAACCTGTCTATGGAGGTTTATTTAATTCTGAGCACTTTGAATTTTCCCGCTTTTTCTGTTTCCATTGCAACCATCGCGATTTGAAGGCTTTGAGACCAGAAACCAATTTCCCACATCTTAGGTAACCTTTCTGTAAAGTTTCATTTAATTCTGACCATTTCCATTTTCCCGCCTTATTTTACTAATTCCATGGCAACGGATACCATTTTGAAGTCTTGAAAAACGGAAACCTATCCCCTATGTCATACATATATAATGTAAGCAACCTTACTGTCAAGTTTCATCCAATTCCGAGCATTTCCATTTTCTCGCCGTTTTTTGCCAATTTCATTGGAACAGGTGCCACGTTGAGGTCCTATTCCCCAGGTCCTAAGCAACCTTTCTGTAAATTTCATCTAAATCTGAGCACTTTTATTTTCCCTGCCCTTTTTGCCGTTTCCATGTCAAACAGGGCCATTTTGAAAATCTTAAGACCCGACTGCATCTTTTGCGTAAAGGGTCTATCATCCAATGAAGTTTGGTCAAGATCCGACCATTAGTCCTCGAGAAAATTGTCAAACAAATTGTTTTGGGAAAGAGGAAGAAGAACAAGAAAACTAGATTAGCAACTGCGAGCATTAGCCGATGTCGCCCCTGGCAGCCAATTCTATGATTCCATAATGTTTGCATAGTATTGACGTATTATGGCCGCAATCATCGAAATGGCGGCCATTTGAAAATAAAAATATCAAAACACACATCTTCATTTGGTGATCCGACTTTTGGCTGGAATGATAAAGAAGGAAAGAAAAATAATAGTGAAGAAACAGGGGGAAATAATATGTCGTCTGGGATGACCTAACAAGAATAAAAAAATAATAAGAATTAAGTCTTTTGAGCTTCGGAGACTTAACAAGTGATAACTGTGTTCGCAAAGCGAAACATAAAAGTCGCCCAAACCTCTAATTTATCAACATCTTGGCAGATTTTTATTCCCAAAGTACAAAAAATACCCAAGTTGCATAAAAAAGCCGGTAAATTTCGTGATGTTGTACAGAGTAACCTCTCATCAGCATCATTCAAAAATGGAAAGCCATCATCAAAAAGTAGTCCAAAAAGAAGCACTCATTTTCAAAAATACCGAAATAGGTAGCCAAATCCAGTACCAAGGACACCTACCGAGTGCCATACACGGAATGAAGCCTTAGTGTTTTAATTAGTCAGAATTTTGATAAAAACAGTAATTTTCTATAACCCGCAAGGTAACATTTTCATGTCAGACAAGGTCGTTAATTCTACAAACTATATAATTATTCTGTAAAATTTCGAGAGAACAATTGTTATATTAGTACTCATCATTTTGATTATATTTAAATTTAAGATATATAGATATCATTATATGAAGTGGTTCAGCATAAAATTTCAGGTAGATCTACGTAGAAAATTTTAATTTTTTTTTAATTTGTTGCCTACTACTCTGTCAAAAAGGAAGATTTTTTCTGTTGTATCCGTGGCTTCATTAAACCATTTCATACATCCTTCATAACATATGTAACTTATATTGTATCTTCCTGGCAGCGGAGAGGCGGTATCGCAATCTTTAGGATCCGATAGCCTTTTCGCTCAAATATTCATCTTATACTGTAAAAAAATACTTATCTTGTACTTCTCTATACATCGAAAGATGTTACAATTGAACCTTTTTCTTCATTCAGTAAGTACAATAGTTAAGAACATGTACATTGAGTAAATGATTGGTCGGAGTTTCACGCCCCCCCCCCCCAAAAAAAAAGAGGCTGAAGAGACAGCTGAGGCAACAAAAAATAATTAATTGGTACTTTTAAAGGACAGTTAATGTTGGGGTTGGAATTTGCTTTCTTTACAAACAAGTGAGGTGAGTCTGTTCTTGTTAAGGAATATACATGTACCATTTTATTTATAATGGCTCGCAGTCAGGCTTTCGCTATTATATTATGACTATCTTGTGGCTATCCTCTCCATATTATTACCCGACTTCCCCGCACAGACCTATTTCGCGCACAAGTGTCTTGGTGAGTTAAATTATTTCTTTATACTAAGTTAAGTTGCAGATTTATAAGAACAACGGTAGTAAAACACTGAGAGAACAAAGAATGATTTTAAAATTAAATGGGTTTGATCAGGTTTTATATATGTGCCGTTCGCTAAACTTACAAAAAGGATCTTTTAAGTAGCATTGACATTTGTTTTAAGGTATTGTAGTGCTCTGGGGCTACGGTAAAGGAAACTGATTTGCTCAAATCTTCAAGGGGGTTAACTCTATAACTTAACCAAGGAATTCAAGACACTTTCAACTGTCGACAATATTTATTTGGTTAATCATAAATTTACAGTCCAGCAATATTCACATCAATTCAAAAAAATTACCAGTCCATCTGTACCCATATAATTTATCTTAAATTTGCATTTAGTTGTTTTACTAAACATATAATTTGTGACAAAATCAGTACTCTGTATTGCCCAAAAATGTGGGTATAATTGTTATAATACTCAAACTAGAGTATGCATTTAAATTATATTTCAAAAATATTCAGACTGAGTTCTGCACAAAAACTATAATTAATGTAATTTCATGCAAAAGTGAAGTAAAAGTCCTTTCTCCGAATCTTAAGTTTTATTTAAAACAAACATAAGATAAAAAATCCAGTCCGTTCCGGATTCAAGAGAATAGCACTCTCTGCCCTACTATTTATTTATTTTAAAATTACCATTGTTTAAGATCCTTTTCATAAACAAGATAACTAAACCCTTTAGTCCTTTCTAAAAGGTTTACCACAACTTCAAAGAACCTTGTTAATAATTTTAAAAAATCAAATTCATCAAAAATATTTTGTGAAAATGGAAGCTTTTGCCAGCAATTCTTTCTCTTTAAATTAACAAATTATTTCTTAACCCTAATAAAAGATACAGCTTCAGTAAAATAAGTAAAAGTTTAAAGAAATCAACTCAAGTCTGCAAAAAAAAAAATTGATAAATAATTTAACTTTATCCCTTTTAGGTCTCTTTTTTTAGAATAATTAAGTAAACAAAATAATCTAAAAAAAAAAATAATAAAAAATTAGCCAAAATTTAGCCTGAGTTTAAAATGTAATATGTATTGTTCAAATGCCAAGTATAACCGAAGAAATGAGTTTAGCGCCGTTGGAATAATCAGTGTTGGAATTTGTTGGAATTCCTCTGTTGGAGGAAGTTCAAACTGCCCGCTATTAATACTTTCAAATAAAACATTTTAAAAATAATAAAAAACAATAAATTTTTTATTCTTTACATATAAAATTTTACTGCTGTAGCGATAACGAAATAAAAAATTATATTTCCATGGCAACTGTACAACAATAGAGCGCCGCTCCGGAATGATACTCGCAACTCTTTGTTAAGATAACACAAGCTGTGAAAACCACGCCGAAAGACAAAATGGAATTCAGCGATAAAACAAAGTGTCAAGAGTAAATAACTACAAACGAGTGTTCTATATGATGAATGAACAATGGTTATACCCGTGAGTTAATCAAACATTACATATTCAATGAGAAAAATGACTTGAATCGAATGGAATTTCACGAGCTCAATTTCGACCATCTGGGCATGTGCAATATGCAAATTCATTGATTCGAATGCAGTTAGACAGACAGCAAGTGCCCGTTACAAAGATCAACAAAATGAAATCCGAAAAATACGACACTGGAATACGACTGCAGAGTAATGGTAAAAACTTAATACATCAATAACTATTCATTTCTATTGTTGACAACAAAAACAAAATCAATGTGAACAGAAAAAAGGTGACAAGTATTCCAAACGAGCTTCGACCAGAAGAAAACCCGAGGTTAATTGCAGATGACAAATTTAACTGTAGACTTGGAAAGATGTCCAGTATATATGAATCATGTAATCTACAAATTAAAGAAAGAAAGTGAAGGAAAAAAGTTAATAAAGGTGTTAATTATAAGAGGTTATTTTTTCACATTGGTATGTCACTATTTAAGTCTAATAAATATTTAATTCATTAAGCAATCATTCAACTTCAATCACCATAACCACTCGCACAACTACATGAACTGGATCTCACTCACCAATTTGCACATTCTACTGTCGACAACTCATGCAAGTACATTCATACAGGTTACTCTTAATGCTCATTACAACTAAAAAACCCACATGTCAGAAAATTTTAGAAGTGTTGTATTGATTAAAAAGATTGTTCTAAACATTGCAATAAAATTAGCAAAAACATGAAAGATGCAAGAGCCAGGTTCTAGTATACACAAATTCCGGAAATCAAAACACGTAGAATAGTTTTTTCAAAAATTTCAGTGCTCTTTTGGTTTCCATAGCAACCAAGTACTCCACATTCCTTAACAACAAATTTCACATCATCTTTAAAAGCAAATTAGGCAGGGGTTACCTTTTTAATGTTAGTCATTCATATTGCTGAATAAAAAAATAGCCCTTATGAAAAAAGATATAAAAAATTAGACAGGGGTTTCCCTGATAATCCAGCTGATAAATATTGCTGAAATAGTGAAAAAAATATGTAAAAAATACTTTTTTCTATATTGTCAGTCTCTTGTATGGTTTCCATCTCAGCCAAAAACTCCGCTATCCATTAAAACCAATATCAGACAACCATGGAAAAAAAATTGGACAGGGGACCCCTTGTTATCTAGGTAATACATATTGCTGAAATCAAACATTTTTGCCAGCCCCCTTTTTCAAGAAAAAATTAGGGCAGGGGTTTACCTTATAATCTAGTTAAAGCATATTGGTTAAGTCGTAAAAAAGCTTTCTTTTGTAAAATTTCAGTATGCTGGCTTAGTTTTCATGGCAACCACCAAAGCTCCACTATCAATTACAACCAATTGCAGACTTCAATTGAAAAGAAAAATTAGGCAGGGGTTTCCCTTATAATTAAGGTAATATATATATAAGTATTGCTGAAATCAATCATTCTGAGTGCCCCTTTCAGAAAAAAATTTGGGCAGGGGTTCCCCTTATAATTTATTTAATACATTAGGCTGAAATGGTAAAAAAAAACATGCATCAGAATACTTTTTTTTCTAAAATTTCAGATTTCTTGTTTGGTTTTCATGGTAACCTAAAGCTCCAAGATCCTTTATAACCCATTTCAGACAACCATTCCAAAAATTGGGCAGAGGTTCCCCATACGATTTAAGTAATACATATTGCTGAAATCAAAACATGTTTGAAAGAAAACAGCTATCACTGAAATGTATGTATTGTTGCTAAGTAGAATCTTCAGAAAAATAAGTCTTCGAGAGTTTCAGGATATTTACCACAATTAGATTGTTTTAAAATTTTTAATTATTTCAACTTTATGATTTTTAACTTCATTTTTTTGTGAAACTTTGACAATTTTGTAAATGAAATAGTGAATAAATTTATTACCTTCCTTGCTTGGTTTTAATATCTCCTTTTCAAAATCATTACTTCTCAATACATCTTATTTTTTAGTTAAAGACACTCCGGAAAAGGCTTTTTAATGTACAATTTAAACTAATTTGATGTATAGTACATGTTTTATTAATAAAAGGAATATTTCTATTTTAACAATAAAACCTTTTGCTATTTTTAATATTAAAATATTATCGAACATGAGATTTTATGCTTTATATCCTGCTTTTAATTTAAAACATGTTAAATGTTTATTACAAAATAAAAAAACTTCATTCCAATATTGCTCAAATAAATTACTATGACCTAGTACATATGGTCACTAACAATTCTAGAAAATTTGAAGGAAATCTGAGTAGTGGTTTCTGAGGAGTTGCGTCCACAAGATCTGTCATTGTATAACATTGTTAAATTTTAATATCCAATAATTCCTACAAATTTTGACAAATCAAAATGGCAATGCGATATGATGTAATACATATGGTGACTAACAATCCTGTAAAATTAGAGGAATGAATTCCAACTAGTGGTTTCTGATGAGTTCCATCCACAAGATTTGTAATTGTATACCAACGTGGAAATAAATCCCACAAGATTTGACAAATCAAAATGGCAGTATGATATGATCTAGTACTTATAGTGACTAGTAATCCTGTTAAATCTTAATGAATTCCGCCCAGGGGGTCCTGAAGTGTTACGTCCACAAAAGTGTGACATACGGACGGATGGACACAGACCATTACTAGGTCCAACCGTCGCGGTGCGGCGGGGGACAAAATATAAATATATATATATGGAATAAATACATGTTCATACACCTCACGAACTCACTCGTCCAAAAATGGGCCTTTCGAGGTAGAAACTCTCGTGTAATTGAAGGCAGAAACGAAATTGTCGTAAAATTGGATTATCTCCCCTGTATTCAAACATTACCAGCTATGTCTACAACTGTCACTTAAAACACAAATAGGAATGTTGATTGGTGTGTTACGTTTGTATCGAAAATAACTACAGCGATCTTCAGTCAGAAATCATGCATTGAACTGAAACTTATTTTTTCTGGTCAAAGCAAACACATTTTGTCATTAAATTGGGTTTTGCATGATTTTCATAACATTTCAAATAACGACACCAATATAAAGTATGGTTAATGTTTGACATCCAAATATCAAAATTATATCATTCATCGTGTTTTCAGCCAAAATTTTTTAAATCAATACAGCTTCAAAAATGATGTTCATGAAAAAAAAAGGTGATGCTTAACTTTTGGCGGACTGTATATTCATAACTTAAACTATTTATGAAATTGAAGTGCACTTATAATTTATCCTACATGGCATTTATTGAACTAGATTAGCGCTTAAAAAGATAAAGTGTAAATCACCCTTAGCCCAACAATGTTAATTAGTCAGTGATTCCCTCTCAAGGTATTGATGTATTCATTTTTTCGCATAATACACATAAATGTGTCCGGAGTGAACACGACTCAGAAGTCCTGTATTCACACATAGATATGCACACATAATAATGCATTGAAACAATAATTTAGTCCGACTTTACAAAATTTGGGGCTTGATCATATTAACACCTTAAGGGGGTAGACCTGGGGAAGCCCAAAATTTTCCTCTCATTTAATTTTCTTAATATTTTCAGTTTTTAAACTACACATGTTCATGTCGACTTTCAGCAATTTTAAACAATTTTTACCGTCCCGTTTTATGTCTAGTGGTCATCAAAGATACCCTGTTTCCGCATATTATTTGGTCCGTTCAGGACTTGATTGTAGTGTATAAAATTGGCTGTAATTAAATTTGTATTTGATCTAAAATTATTTCAAATGAAAAATTCTGTAGTCTAGACACGTGTGAAAGTAAGCATGAATAATGATAGTTAATTTAACTAGTTTGAACTGAAATACATGGGTGTTCTGAATAGTATAGGCTGAAATTTTTACTCTATTTTGATCACTATTAAACACTTCTTGTAAAAATTTCTGTCGTTTAATTTTCATCAAAAACTGAGAAAAGAAAGAAAACTTGTATATGTAAGAAATATTAAAATTTTAGAAAATTCTACCGTCCCATTTTTTCTAAATTTAGAATAAAGTGGGTAAAAAACAATAGAATTGCTGAATCTTTGCTATAAATTACCTCCCTTGGAAGAAATCTGACTTTTACATATTTTCATTTTCTTTGAACAGCATTGCAAAAATGGAGGGTAAAATGCACTCATTATAAATAACTGGATGTTGGGTATTTGTTTTCATAACAAAATTAATATCTATTTGCTGTGTGGAATTTTTTTTTACAATTTTAAAATTTTGATATTAGCTATTGTAATGATTCTATTTGTTTGCGTAAGTACTAAAAAAGTGAAAAACGGAGTTATCTCCTCCTACCCCAGGTCTACCCCCTTAAATGCAAAGACTTGCAAATTCTGGCTTACCCAAATAAATTTAGGACCAATGTTATTCATAAATTACAACTGACTTATTTGAGCTATTTGAATGAATTTTTAATAATATATTTTTTTGCGAAAACACGATATACCAGTAAGAGTATAAAAAGTCGAAAAGACTTGGAATGAGGGAAAAAGACAAATTTATGTCATTTTTTACCCTTCGACAAGCAAATAAACATCTATGGAACAAGTAACTATCGTAACACATAAACAGTACCTACTAGTAGGTAAAATGTGAAAAGCTCTTTAGTATTCAAACATTAACAAGAACAAAGCGTGAACACTTTCAGCACTAATAAGGAAGACGTAATTCAAATTAAAAGTGAGAGGGACACAAGGTACTCTGGAACAGTAAGAATGTCTTGTTCAAGTGCTTCAGGGATCAGTTAAACATGACAGAAAGATCACAGTTGTAAAAATGTTACGTAAAATTAAGTGTAAATCTATTGCATTTTTTGCTTTCAGCTACAATTGACTGCGCAGCTAAATTTCTATTTGTAATCACCAACCTTAAAATTATTCCAAAATGATTTTATCGCAGTTTTTATAGTGATAAATCTAAGAATTACTTATTGTGCATCATGATGTAGATTTGAGAAGGACACATTGGTAGTGTTTTGCGAAATATTTGACTCTTTCTTGTCCTTTGCAAGTAAATGGATCGTCATTTTTGTATTACAAATATATAGTTAAGTAAGTTCAGTGTTATATGTCAAGTAATCAGTATTTTATTGATACAAGGACGACAAGTTATAATTGATAAAAAAAATAAACATTATAATACAAAATAAATGGAATTAAATTGGTTTCGTTTAATTAGCTTTACTTCCATTTAGCAATAGTTTAGTTATATCAAGACGAGAACAAGTAAATTAAATAAAATAAAATTATATGTAAAAGAAGGGATAAGTAAAGGATGAAGTGACAACTGGGGTAACGAGTTTCGATTGCCACGAAAAAAATGGGAAAAATTGGTAAGGTCGGGACATTTAGCCTTTCATAGATGATCCGTAGTGAGACTGTTTTATCATCAAGAAAATCATACCACATGTGTCATGTCGTTTTTTTTTACACTATTTGTGATACTGGTTAGGAGACAGGCCTTCAATGTTAAGGACCTGACTACTCCGTATACATAGTACTCCCCTAATCACAACCAATGGACATCTTTGGTCAGTCTTGGTACAGGAAGCTTCTCGTAACAATCCATGTGTCAAGAAATAATTATAAACGCCTACTTTTGACAATAGCATTCCGAGCGTTTTTTTTTTTTTTTTTTTTTTTTTTTTTTTTGTCAAGAGAATATTCTTATCAACACAACTTGTTCTTCAACACTTTACAGTTTCACATTCAGGTGGGATCGCCTAAAGTACAAAAATAAGACTTCTTTTGTTGGACAGACTACAGAAGAGGTTATAATTCCAGAGATTCACACTAAGTCCTAACAAAATATCCATTGGCGATTTTAAGTCGCCCAGTCTGTTCAGCTGCCAAGAAAACCCTTCCACAAATTCACATTCATCTTCAGTGATGCCAAGCTCGAAATTCTGGACATGGACTTTAGAAGGTAAATACATCTGTCTTCTCAATGAATGAGTCATCATTCCATCATGTTTATTGTAAAACTGCAATTTAAAATATCAATTCATGCAACTTCGTACAAAGATCATCAATCCATTTCTTTGACAGCCGTCAGAAAATTGGCCCTGACCTTGTTTAAAGCAATGGAAAAGGTATCAAAGGCACGTAGAATCGAAGCTACAGTGGAGATGGGATACGTCGTAAATGGAGAGGTCCTAGGAATTACGTAACCTGTAGAATAGAAAATGTAATGTTTGCCATTATGTGGAAACTGCACAATGGTTTTCGTCCGTGGTAAATATACCGGGGTTACAGATGCATTTAGCCCCTTTACTCTGTATTTACATCAGATGATTTTGATAGCAAAGAAAAGTCCCAAGAATTTCACGAATAGTACATACTTCTTCGTGGGCGCTATTCATTTCGAGAATTCAGCTATAAGTGGTGGTGGTGACAAGTGCTTTGTATTTGTGGTGGGAAAAGCTATAAATTCGCTGTTTAAAGGTATGATCACGTGCTCATTCCACTGCTCACGCTGCTCGTGTTCTCGTTTCACTGCTCGCGCTGCTCGCGTGATCATCTCAGGAATTTGAGAGGATAGAAGGATTTGGACCTCAAAATGGAGAGGAAAGGAAGAGAGAAAAAAGACATCACAAGAGTAACACACACATTTGTATTCATATTTATATATTTTTAAAATTTTTCAAAGGTTTTTAGGTACCTCCCAGACCCCATTCCCTAAGTAACCCATGTCTGCTTCATGATGGGGAAAATAAAATATGTATATGTCTCTAATTAAGTTACTAATTTATAGGCTTATGAAAATAAAAGCATATATAGATGCAGAAAACAAAGGGAGATAACTCAGATGGGAATGAGAAACAAAAATAGGTGTAACAAATGGATATATTTACTAGTATTAAAGTTCGGTAAAGGTTACATTGTAAATGTAAAGCAACAGTACAAAAAATTATATAGAAATGGTTAGGGTACTGGACAAAAAACAATTAAAGAATGAAATTTTTGGGATAAAAAAAAAACTTTGATACAAAGGCTTATTCAAACAACACGTGGAGGCATAAAAACATGATAAAACAATAGAAAAGATGACATTTAACATAATAGGACACATTTCCTTTGATCTTTTTATGGATTTATCATGCTTATTTTGAGCGTTGTGAATAACTATGGTTTAACATAAGACATTGAGTGTTAAACCATAAAATTGGCGTCACATGACATATCACCCTTTCAAATGCATGGAAAAAGGCGGAGCAAGAACCATGGTTTAACCTTCAAATTGTTATGTTAAACCATGGAATACGCTCCGCCCAATTCCTATAGATCCCCGCCTCTTTGAAAAAAAAAACAGATGTACATAGTTTCACTTAATTTAAGACTGTTGCCGGTAGCTTGACTGAATTTTACATTCTCCTTCATCTGTTTTCAGAGCTACATTTATACAATGTACATGTATCTTTTAAATAAAACGACCACAGAATAACATTCCTTTTTTATCGAGCTATGTTTTATTTTTTTTTCGACTTGTGTTCTCTTTTTCCAATAACAAAATTTAAGCATTAAGCTTAAATTTGTTTATCATGGTGCGTTTCAGTATGTTACTTGTAAATATGGTTATTAGTCGTATCAACTATTGATCTGTGAATTTGGGGTTCTCACTTCCTTTCACAAAATACACGCAAGGGCGACAGACGTGAAAATTGATTCCTGCAAAATAAAAGATAAAAACTACATATTGTTGACATGTAATGAATGCAGCATAGCATAGAAGTAGCACACTGATATTGACATAGGATTACCAGCATTGATATAAAAATAATACTGAATAAATAAAATAAAATCTCTATTATTATATGTTCACAGTATAATTTTTGTCATGTTCTCCAAATTTTTTCAGCAGATGTCTGCACAGTTGAGACGGTCAAATAGAAAGAGAAAGCCTACGCAGGTTGGCCTGGTGCATGCAGCTGCCGCAAGAAAAAAGGTCAGAACACCAGACATCATCAACACCATAGGCATAGTACCAGTCAACATAGACAACAATACAAATGCAAGGGTACCAGTCAATATAGACAACAATACAAATGCGAGGGTACCAGTCAACACAAACAATTATACAGTTCCGTCGGATCCAGTCAGCACATGCAGCAATACATTGAGTTTGGTGAACCCAGTAAGCAGTTCAATCTGGCTACCCCAAGTGAGCCCGGAGCCAATACCTGATTTTTCAGGTTCAGTCACTCAACAAGGTAATAGTATTTGCACCACCACTCCAACCATGTCATTACCTGCTAGTTCACTAATTGCTGATACAGTTAATCAACCAACCCTTATCAA
>MJUU01045059.1:47791-61085 GCA_002080025.1 Modiolus philippinarum
AAGGTTTTGATTTAGTGACGACGGGCGTATCATGCGACTTGGTGCAGTTGTTTATTAATTGTGTTCATGTTGTTCATCGTTGTATGTGTGTGTGTCTTCTTTGTTTTTTAATGTGCCCAACCCATATTATGTCTTTGCTTTTTTATTTTTCCGATGTTGCCATTGTCCTCGGATTATTCATTTTTAGACTGACGGTTCGGTTCTCATTACTTGAGCCATTGACATAAACTAAGGTGAAACCCCTCGCTTTGAGTAGCATTAAGACCTCTTCTATATTTATGGGTAAACGAACACTTGACACATATGGAAGGCAAAATTTACTGCTTCAACTATTTCACCTCTTACAAAATCGTTTAACCCAGTTGTCAAATTAATACTCACAAAATTTGGTTTTAACTTGTTCTCATCTTACATATGTGTAATACTGCTCACTGGACGTAAAACTTAACAAGTGATAGGTTATCTCACATATCCGAAGCGACATCTCGCTAGAAGTAACGAGAGTACGTAACCAATCTCATTCTTCGAGCTGCATTCGACGAGGACAGATCGTTATCTGTCCTCTTCTCTTTTTTAAACACGTGGAATGATTTTTAAGGTGTACTCGATTTGTGTTACAGTAAGTTTCTTATTTTATTATCAAATGAATTTATAACGCGAGGAGCGTTATATATTTGTTGTATTGTTTCAAACCGAGGAGGTTTGAAGATTGTTTTAAACAGAGGAGGTTTAAAAATGTAATTTTAAATTTAATTGTCTATGCCCGAGGAGGGTATTATTCATTTGGCAATGCGAGGAGCATTGTTTTGCTTAGAACTGTTTTATTGGTTTAATATCAGAAGTTTTCGAATGTTATTTAACAAATTTTTGCTTAAAGTTTTGATGTAAGTGTAAGTGCTAGAAAGCTTTCTATTTTATTTGAATTTATGGATATTTGAATTGCAATATGGTTTTCTTCAGGGGCTTATATTTGTTTGTATATAACAGGCAAGAAAGATTTTGAAGTTTACATAGCCAGAAAGTATATCATTTTGTTTTGAATGCTCATTGCGTTAATATATTTGTTGTATTGTTTCAAACCGAGGAGGTTTGAAGATTGTTTTAAACCGAGGAGGTTTAAAAATGTAATTTTAAATTTAATTTTCTATGCCCGAGGAGGGTATTATTTATTTGGCAATGCGAGGAGCATGGTTTTGCTTAGAACTGTTTTATTTGTTTAACATCAGAAGTTTTCGAGTGTTATTTAACAAATTTTTGCTTAAAGTTTTGATGTAAGTGTAAGTGCTAGAAAGCTTTCTATTTTATTTGAATTTATGGATATTTGAATTGCAATATGGTTTTCTTCAGGGGCTTATATTTGTTTGTATATAATAGGCAAGAAAGATTTTGAAGTTTACATAGCCAGAAAGTAGATCATTTTGTTTTGAATGCTCATTGCGTTATAATTTATTTGTGCTAGTAGTAGTTGTTTCGCTGATTGCTTTCCCCGAGCAGCGTGACAATTTTTGGTGGTGGTTTGATTTTTTAATGCTTCACGTGCAGACCTTGGCGGGAACGCCAAAAGCAGGTTTCTTTTCATGATATTTCATTGTATTGTAATTTGGTCTGCGGTGTTGTTTAATATATATTTATTTTTATGTAATATACTTTTAAGTTTCGGTATATACGTATAATCACAAAAAGGCTATCTTGAGTTAGTTACCCGGGTTCCAACGCTGGACCGGGTCAATATACATTTTTGATAGATGATGGTAAATATAACATAGCTAATTTTTGTTATAATGCACATTAATTTTTCAATCTGTTTGATTTTGCTCAAGCTAGTATGTATGTTTGTTTGTATGTTTTTAATCATGTGTGTTTTGTGTCATTGCCCCCTGTGGGTCCATGACTGGTATAATAAATTATTTGATTCGATTTGATTTGTATGTTAAGAGGATAATTTTGTTTCGTTACATATTGTTTATCTCTATGCGTTCTTTTCATTATTTTGTTTTGTTTTATTTTCAAAGTGATTGTGATGTGTATCATATGCTGTGACTTTGGTTTGTTGCTTGTGATTTTGAGTCGTTTCAGTCGGTGTGCTCGTTTGGTAATGATGTTCATTTCATCGTGATATTGATCGCTTGACTAGACTTGGGGTATTTCAGGTTGTTTGTCCCAATCTTTTATTAGAAATAAATATATTTTTATAACGTTGTTGAATATGCATAAAATAGTTGGTTTCTATCACACTGAAAGCACTTGAGTTTTAGCAGCTGAATTCCAGTTTTAAAGATGCATGTTTCGGTTAAGTCTGTGTCCTTTCTTATTGATGTTCAGACACTCGATCCAATTGTATTGCAACATGATATTTGTTATGTAATATGATATATCCTTGACACTAAGTTGTTTTAGGTAAAGTGACACTTGACATAGTTTTTGATAGTTGTTGCAATTCTGTTTTTATATCTAACTTGCGGGTATGGAAATGCTATAGAATTGTAAAAAGGTAGAAAATTAATACAGTCTCTTACATGAATGTCATTTTTCTACGATAGCATTGAAGTTGTCCAACTACCTCTCAAGTCTATAATACGCTATTTTGGACCACTTTTACGTTTACTCGATTAATTTTATAGATGTTTATTTTCTATGACGTGATGTGTAATATACTAAATACCTCAGATATGACATGAGATATCGGTAATGACACATTTGTTGTATTGCTGTTTTAGTTTTTAATCCTGTTTATCTTATTATATATTACTTTTATTTTACGGTATTTTGAAATTCATAGCGTGACTTTTGAATTAATATATGTGCAGATATTTCGATAGTTTATTATTCTTGGAGATCGGCAATGGCAATTTGTTAACATACAGTTTATGTTTTATACATTTGTGTACATGTATTCCTTCTGTCGTACATTTTGATATTAATATCGTAATGTAAGGATAATCACTCTGAATTGCTTATTAATTTCGCATAAGTGATTTTTAGATGGTTGCACTCTAAGATTTTCCAACTTAAATCGTTTGGCAATAATTCATCAAATGAATTTGATTTAAGCCGATTGTGTTTATTTTCTACCTGAATATTTTATTTCGTTAGTAGATATATGCCCGTTATGCGATATTCATTCTGTTGGTTTTAGTTTTTAATTAAATTTTTCCCTTTTTTTTTCTCACTTCGTGCTTTAACCTAGGCACAGTCTGCTAGGCAGAGCGCTTCAGTCTATATTTAAATTCAAAGAAGCTAATGACAATGATTTTGATTACCTAGCAAGGCTAAAGGGGCATCCTTTACCTTATTACAGTTAAGATGATTTGGCGGCAGAATTGATTAAACTGACTGGTGAAGAAGCACAGGATATGATGAGGCTCATCGGAAAAGATCTCAGCCTGTTTGCTGATGCATCAGGCGATACTATGTAAAGAGTTGGTAGTGGCACCAAGGAGTTCTACATTAACCGATGATCGTATAAGTGTTGTTAATCCAACTACCATTTCTGATGCACAAGGTATTGATTAGAATAGATAATTTTCATTTATTTACGGGATACGAGTAAATGTGCAGGAGACTATAATCCAATTTATAGACGATAATACACACGAATGAAAACTTCGAAAATACTTTTTATCAAGATTTTGCAGTTTTGTTTTTTTTGTCTTGCTCAAGTATATTACATGTGTTGCATATCATCCCGTTTTAGTCACAATGTCAATTTTGAATCCTTTTTTGGTATTTAATGGGATCCGTGTACTGAAGTAAATCTTGTGTACATTTAAAAAATACGTACATACAAGGTTTTGATATAATAATAATGATATGGTTATAATAATATAAAAAATGTATTTAATAAACCGCTGCGGTTTTAGATGTGTGAACGAGAACACGAATATTTGTTAACTTTGATCTCCTGTTAGTAATTGAATTGTTTATCTCTTTTACAAAGGTTTGCAAGGATTTTATCCAAAATTTTGTTCTTTTAACAGCTGGCTCATTAGACTTGCAGACATCGGCTAACAGTTATTCGGCAGTTACGCTAAGTACCAGTGCTTCAAAATTCAAATTCAGACCTGGAAACAAGATTACAATTAATGGAGAGGAATTTTGATTCGATGATACATACACATCATGCCAAAAAAAGAGACGAGGTGTTCACACCTAGGTTTCAGCAACAGCAAAAAGTGGTTTTAATGTAGTTTTTCTGTCATGAAATTGCTCATTTTGTCTGACAGCAAATGTCTGAAAATGGAAAATAATCCGAGTAATGATATTTGTTATGCAAGTGGTGTGAAAAAAAGAAAAAGAAAAATGTATTGTTTACTGTTTCTGTTTGGTTTAACAATTCTTTTTATTTTATTCGTTAATATTTTACATTTAATAGGTGATCTGACTCCCTTTCCGGAGGTTCTAATCCTTTAGTGGCATTTGTCATGTGGAAGGAAAGTCGGAGAACCTTTTCTATGTAATCTACTTTCTTAGTTAAATAACTTAAATGATTTTGTCCCTTGTTGGGGATATGTGTATACGAAAATTATATTTCATGTTATATTTTCTTGATTCGGAAATGGATGCAGGTTTCAGTCAGTTTGAATCAAACGATCAGTGAGACGGAGGAAACTTGGGTTACTTACAGAGGAAAGGTTCTCCGGCCTCTTCATATCACAAGCGCAGGAGAAGTAGTTAATTTGATAAGTTTGATCTAGATAAAAACTCTTTAGAAACCCTGTTTTGTTTTCGGGCAGTAAATTTGCACTTTGTTCTGTTTTCAAAATTGAAAAAAAAAAAGTCTTTGGTATTTTGAACAGTGCATTTTTCATTTAAAATAAATTTCCTATATTGTCCTATTGTTTGAATACAGTTTGTACGTAACCACATTTAATGATATTTTTCATTAATAAATTTGTATTTACAGCAAACCTACTTCATTTATTTACTGTATGGATCTTCCTGAAAACGAATTGTAAAAGTAAAAATATAAGATGACAACATCTTAAAAATTTATTCTTTCGCATTTTCAAAGATATTTCTGGTGGCATTTGACTTTTACGTCACACTAAAATTGATTTTGTCATGTTTGAAAGTGCACAACTGATATTTCCAATTGTCATCCCTTAGATGAACGACGCTAAACAAAATGGTACATGATACAGAAAATCTAATAAATTCGTGATACAAATCATATTAAATCACTATTTTGGATATCATGCAAGCTAGAAACAATTCAGCACTTTGAGTTTTAATTTAGGGTTTCTTTAACGCCTTGTTGGGTGGTTGGTATCGAAATGAGTTTTAAGGAAAGGTATAAAGCGAGCTAGATTTTTTTTTTTAATTTCGGGAATCTTTTCAGTTTGGTTTTCTCAACAGTTCACTTCAAAGGGTTTGTAAAGTCGCTCTAAAAATATATATATAAAAAAACGAAGAAGTTGAAACCTAAACATGCAAAATCGAATGAGTTAGTGTTGGGAATTAGTTTTGGGAATAGGGTTTTAGGAACGATTTGTGAATGAAGTGTTCTGTTGGTCTTTGAGTTCCTAACAGTCAAGGATATTCTATGCGGACCAAAATTTTATGCCAAAACTAAATAAGTATTCAGTTACTTAGAGTGAGATGGTGGTTTGGATATTGTGATATCCTAAGCGACATCTCGTGAGAAGTAACGAGAATACGTAACCAATCTCATTCTTCGAGCTGCATTCAAGGGAAAAGTTAGTTTTCTCTCAGAATTTGAATATCGATTCTGTAGAAAAGATATGCAGTCTTGTCTTATAGGGATTTTTTCCACGTACATTTACTCCATATCCATTTATATGTTCATTGTATGTTAGATTGAAACACCCAAGCACCAATTAATTTATGATGACTGTAAACTTCAGACATGAGCAGTGGCTGTATGAACAATACTGGAAAACTGGTTCACAAAATATTTTCCAGACACTCCTACTCAGTTTTGTTTTTAGATTTCTTACACTCTTTGAAACTGAATGCTCTCAAAATTTTATGCCAAAACTAAATAAGTATTCAGTTACTTAGAGTGAGATGGTGGTTTGGATATTGTGACGTACTAAATACTTTTGAAGTGGCTTAGTTCATTCCGAGCCTCAGGATGCTATCCATTGGTCTCACAACATATATATACAATGCTTTACCCTTTTACCTAAATGTTTCATGTATCGTGTATACTTACCACTTTTTCAATCACAAACAGAAATAACGAAATATCAGAATTAATGACAGCAAATCTAAACACCTTACTGCCTTTCTTTTCACTTTCTCATGATGGAGGTAGACTTTTACTTGAACGAAAATTGTTGTAATTTTTGTTTAAATGGTTATTTCTGTCAACGTTTGCACAGATTTGTAAGCAAAATGAATTTTACATCAGTAGAGCTAAACTTTTAAAAGTTAGAATTCAACAAACAAGCGTAAGTAATGAACATTACCACAAGCAAACCTGGGCAGTTAATAATAGTTTTTGGTATTTATTTTTAAGAATTTTAAGTGTTGAACTTGTTTATAGAATTTAACAATAAGTATAACGATGATTAATTTATTCTGCATATAGAACATATACGATACAAAAGAAACTACTTTAATTGCAAATTTTATATTAGATTTGACTTTATTACAACACAGTTAGGTATTGCTATTCAAGCATTTAACAAAGGAAGAATTAAACCTCCTTTCTTGGGGTACTTTTCGGTGAAAAAAAAAAGCCAAATACATACTACTCAGACCCTGATTTGTTGTGGGTGTTGTAAAATTACAATGTTTTACNTTCTTTGTATATTAGAATCCCTCCACTATCTGGAGCAACCGTCAATGACGTAAATCTGTATTATAGCAACTATACGGTAAGCAACTTTGTGCATGTGCGGGTTAAAATATACATAAAATATATGGTGAACCAGTATACATCGGTTATGCCATTAATATCCTTGAGTAAATCCGAAAACTGGTAATTTAAATAATTAAAACACCGCTCGGCAACCACCCACCACCATATATAACAAAGACAGACATCAAGTTCCATGTCGTCTGCCGGCTTAATAAATTAACTTTACAGATTCGTGCGTTAGTTCTCGAGATTAAGTTAATCTTCTGTACACTATACAGCACTCCCTCAAGAATTACGCCACCACATATTAAAAATACACAGTTCTAAAAACACAAATGTCTCACGGTTTTAAAATCTAAGATAACCCAAACGAAAAAAACAGTGCATAAAATCATGTTACTAAATCATTTTGAAATCATGATTTGGAAGGCATTTAGTCGACACGATTTGATAGCTCATTTGCATGGGAAATTTTATCACAATGAAATCACATTCAAATCACTATGAAATCAGAACAAAATCATGAACAGAATCAATATGAAATCCCAACTAAATCATTAACAAATCTGAATCAAATCAGAACAGAATCAGAATCAAATCTGAATAAAATTGTTACTGAATCACAATCAAATCACTACCATATAAAGAATAGGGTATTGGAGAAATGTACAGGCATTTGTTAAAATGACTATTTTTGTTGACTCCTGTATTATCTGTCAGTGTCAGTAGCCTAGTTAGTTGAGTGTACCAGCTTTTGATTGACATGTATTGAGTCTTTACAACAATTAAAACATAGCTCAAATTTCGACATTCAAAAAAAGAAAAATTGACAAATATAAATCTTTTTATTCATATCATTGTTTTTCAACAGAATCTATTTCTAATACCAGTAGTATAAACTAAAATTAAGTATTAGAAGATATTTTCTTACCTTTCAAATGAAATTAAAATCATATTATTTTTCCTTTTATAATCCTTTAAAACAAACTGAATATATTATGTGAATTCACAAGGAAAACAAATCATATATTCATATCTTAATTACTGGCACCTACTTTATATATGATGCATCATCTTTGTCTTTCATACTTTTACATCCAAACAAGACAAAAGTAAGCAGGAAATGGGGCCAATTTTTCTTTTTCAAACATGATCACATGACATTTTAATCAAATCATTCAAATGCTTGCAAGAAAGCATAAAGCATGTGTTAAATGCATCTGGGAAAAGATTTTAAAAGACTGTGTAAATCAGTAAGAGTATAAAATCGTTACAAAATCATCTCTCAGAGATATAAAATCGTAACAAAATCATCTCTCTGCAATGACTAAGTCACCAAATTGTTACCAAATCGTATTTGAAAACACACAAGTTATCAAATTGTTATCAAATCAGGATGTTACAACACTTAAGTTATCAAATCATGTTGAAAGCATTTTGCATTTTTGGATAAGATATCAAATCATTACTAAATCAGAACCAAATGATTATCAAATTGTGACCTGGACCAAATCTTTATAAAACCACTTTCAGTTGATGCTTGTGTTATGATTTCACTCAGATTTGATAAATAAATTGTGATAAAATCATCTTAACAAATTGTGTATACATGATTTAGATGTGATTTGATAGTGATTTGAAAATGATTTAGTGAATAAAATTTTTGTTTGGGAACCGATATCACAATATTCCAACTAAAAATTCTTACACTATTTAAAATCTAGAAAAAATGTAAAAATACACTAAAATTAGACAAGTGTACCAAATCTAAAATTCTTAAAAATAAAATTGTGGCACATTACAATAAAAAAAAATAAAAATAATAAAATAAAATTCTGTACGACTGCAGTAGCCACAAGAGCACCATCACTTCACATTTTCCAGAAATTTACTTCGCTTTACATGCAGTGCAAAAACCATACCTCTAGTAATGGATTCTATCCTAATAGATTTTTCACATGAAACAAAATAAAATGGTATAGTTGGCCACGATTAAAAGATAAAAAACACAAAATGTACAAATTAGAAAACACAGCCTTCAGAAAAGGGAAGAGTTTAAAACAGCACCTTGTTACTAGTTCTTTCAAGAGTGCTACTCCTCAAACTCCCTGTAAATATAAGGGCACTAGACTATGTAAGCGATCTCGCTGTTCGACTTGTCCTTTTACTTGGGAAACCGATGAAGTAGTAGGGCCGGCTAACGTTTTCAAACTAAAAAATGGTTTCAAGTGTACTACTGAAAACGTAGTGTATGCTGTAGGCTGTAAACGCTGTAACATGATCTATGTGGGTGTGACTTGCCGGAGATTGGGTGATCGCTTTGTCGAACATAAACAGAGCGTCACCAATGGTAAGGATTGTCCCGTAGGTGAACATTTTCGGCGAGCTAACCACAGCATACTGGACATGCATGTAACTGTCCTTATACAAACTAGTGCAGGTGAAAAACAACGGCAGCTCCTTGAACAAAAAAATCATCCATTTTCTTGGAACTGCTCGACCCTTTGGCATGAATGTTAAGAAGCAGTCTATTTTATAAGATTATTTATGTATTGAAGTTTAATATTTGCATAGTACAGATAAATAATGTTTTATCTCTCGTTTTTGATTAAGTTCAAGATTTGGCACGATTTTTACAGGTAATTTCTGTGACACGCCATCAGGTCTGCCTTCTCTCGTCATATCCATCTTTTTCTCCGTATTTAGCCCGGTAGTCCCCTAGTCGAAGGCCATATAGGCCGAAACGTTGGGCAGTCTTCCCTCCCTCTCTTCCCATTTTTGTCATTTTTATGTGTTTTTTAATTTGTACATTTTGTGTTTTTTATTTTGTTTCATAGTTAATTTGTGGCCATCGCACAACATATTTATATGTTTAGATTTTTCACATGCTTGCAAGCAAATTTGAATGGACGGATGAGTAATATCCAAAATAAGTTGAGTTAATAAGTTTCTATCATCAAAGACAGTCTCACAAATATGATCACCAACCCCCTGAATCTCTTTCCTAAGCTTGAAGAAAAATTGAGATCTTATGTCAGAATACTCTGGGCAGTCAATCAAGAAATGCTGTATATTTTCGATTGACAATCGACACAATAAACATATCGGACTTAAGGCATGTCTGGTGTGTTTATAAGCCATTAACACCCACCAACAATCGTGCTTTAACATTTACTCTTTTTAATGCAACTGGATCATAACCTACTTCATACCAAATATTATGCACCCTCCCAATAGTCATAGAAGTAGGACTAAGGTACTTTAATGTTGACTTGCCTGCTGCCATCTCTTTTATATAATGAAACCAATACAAATTGACTTTCCTCTTTACTTCAGCTTTCCATGCAAATTTTGATGGCATAGCTTCCAACAAATCATAAACAGAACCTAAATTATATTGCAATAAAAGCATATCTGCATAGACAAACCAGCTATTTGAATTCACATCTTTTAAGAGTAATTGCCTAATACAGAGCTCTCTTTCAATACAATCTTGTCGCAATATTGACCCAATGTGTTCAAAATCTGACTATGTATGTAAGCTTCCAACGGTAATTGACCTGATAAAATGTAAACACCAGCATCTGCAGTTCGATTTGGTAAATTCAACAACATTTTCAGCTGAGATTTATGAAAAAGATTGAGCTCAAGAATATCCTTACGGCTAAGAATTACTACTTCAAGGCCAAAAAGTAGTCGAGGTCGGACATAAGAATTCCATAATTTCATTGTCACATTAGGATCAATTCCATTGTAACCATGCATACCCGCACCCATCAAAGAATAGCATGTCCTTCTTGCAAGTTTTATACGCTCGTCAACAAGTTCCTTATTACTGTTACTAGCTCTATCCACTCCAATGTGTGTATAACCTTTCACAAGTTCTAATGGCTTATCATATAAATAAAACTCATCTATTCTACAATTATTTCTTTTTTCATTGAAAATCATAATTTTAGATTCACTCAAAAGGTACCGTTCCTTACTAGCATACTGCTCTTGTAGAAACAACATCGTCTGTAGATCACACTGATTTTTGGATAACAATACAATGTCGTCCGCACAAGACGGTGAAGCAATATGTATAGATCCAATCCGAAAACCAAGATTAGCCTCTTTAAACCAATTCAACAGTGGGTTAATAAAGATCTTGTATAAAGGAGGAGACATAACCCCACTTGTCGTACTCCTTGCATCTCACTGAAAGGCTCAGAATACAAGCAGTCCCATTTAACTTTAGATTTCAAATTTTGATACCAATCATAAGTTATCAACCAATCATTTCCTTTAATACCAGCCTGATGAAGTTTGTACAAGAGCGAGTCATGCCACACCACATCAAAAGCTTTTGATGCATCTATAAATGCAGAGTATAATCTACTGTTATTATCTTTTGACTCTGCAAAAGCTTCAGTCAATAACAAGGCTGCATTAGTAGGTGAAACATTTGAGGTAAAACCACGTTGTAACTCATTTTGTTCAGATTCAATAACCGGACTAAGTCTACCTAAATGAATAAGTTCAAAAATTTTACCTATAATGCTACATACAGTAACCATACGATAAGAATTAGGATCATCCAGAGGTTTTCCATGTTTCTTATAAACTGGAGTTATAGATCCAGATTTAAATATACATGGAATCTGTCGCTCATGTACAATTCTATCAAACAAATGTTTCAAAACATGACAAAGCATAGGCCAAGCATACCTAATATGATCAGACATCAAACCTTGTTCATCTGGTGCTTTACCAAGCTTTAGTCTAAGAATTGCTTTTGATATTTCTTCAACAGTTGCAAATTCCTGAAAAGGTATTGCCATACTTTCTGAATCTAATAATAATTTTACATTATCCTGGACAATAGCACGATATTTTTCACAGAAAAAAGGACTAACAGAACTAGTACTCAGTCTCTCGAAATATCTAGCCCACCCATTCCTGATATCACCAGATGTCTCTAAATGCACATCATCCAGTACCAATTTCGCAAGCCTCTTAGACTTACCATTTCTCTGCATATGGACTAACCTATGGAACAATTTCTGATCCAAAGTTTCTGAAACTACAATATCCTTATACAACTTATATCGATTTTCTGCCTCAAACCTCCTCTGTGCAGTCCTCAAATCCGTTTTAGCCCTCTTTGAATCTAACCAAAGTTTATTACTACTATCTTTTGGACCCCCATCTCTCTTAAATAACCAAAATGCCCGCTTACTAGCTTTACAACATACTTTAATATCACGTGGAAAAAGATTACCAGACTTCTTAGATTTAGTTTTACAAATACTCCATCTGCACACTGATTCAAAGCATTCACAATTTGATTTAGTTGACCTTCAATTGACTCTTCAACACCATTTATACCCTGAAATTTCTCACACAATAATTTCTGATATTGCAAAATATTACATTTCGACCAATCCAACTTTTGAAATGTCAATGCCTCATCATCTATCACTGATTTCTGTACATGTATAGATGTATGAGCTTTTACCGGAACATGAGTAGACAAATTTAATGCATCCTGGTCTAAAATATCAATCTTTCTAATAACATCTGACCTACCCTTAACAAGAATATAATCAATCTGGGACATATACTTATCATTATGATGAAAAAAAGTATTTCTCTTCGGATAATTTTCTAACAAACAAAAGCCTATATCCATCACTACACCCCTGACTGGTTATCTCTCACAGTATTTTTCTCACGATGTAATGAGGCATTAACATCACCCAGAAGGATAATGTCACAGTACTGATACTTATATTACAATTCTACCAGCTCATCCAAACAATCACGAGATTTAATATCATGTAATTTACTCCCTGTTGTTAGTAAATAAACTGCAATCAAACAGATTGGATTTGGTTTTTTTAATGTACGAATCAAGATTTGATTTCCAAATGATTCCACAACCACCCCAACCCCTTACTCTCTGAATTGTTATCCATTGTCCATCTTGTTGGGAGAGGATCAATATAGGCATAGCCTCCTATCCAATCCCTTTGTTTGTATTACATGTATATGAACAATAAAATATTTTGAATTGAATTGAATTGAATTGAATTACTCTCTGATTTTGTAAAATTGGATCATTTCAAGAAACAGTTACAAGAATGCTCCTCAGCAATACCACATTGAAGTAAGTTGGTAATCGTGTTAAAATGGTACGACTTTGATTTGGTACAAGTTAGCAATGATACGAGTTGGTAAATTTTGGTACGACTTAACAATGGTACGAGTTAATTATAAAACGTAAAGAACAGACCAAATTAAAACAATTTCTTATATGTTTATATAAACACATCTAATCCCTCACGCCAGCCGTAAATGTAATGTTACACATGCGAGCACCTGTACTGATTTGCTAATTCAACCAATCATTTTCCTCGTTATAATTTACTTCGTTCCATCATCCGGGGAAATCCAAGCGCCGTTTCGTCTCGAAGATCAACAAAA
>MJUU01045060.1:0-13178 GCA_002080025.1 Modiolus philippinarum
TGAAAAGGCTTCACTCTTGAAAAAAATTGAACAACAAAATGAAGAATTATTATCCAATAAGACTATATTAGAAAGGGAACGCCAAGATTTCAAAGATATTGAAGAAAAATCAATTAAGAAAATTCAAAATGTTGGAAGATGAATTAAAACAAATGAAAACTTCAAAGATAATTTCAGAGAAATTGGCACCGCATGACATTTTTAAAGGCAGAACAACTACACATAATCCATATTTAGACACAACTAACCTTCCCGCTATTAATGAAACCTCTGCTTCTAGATCATCAGGTTACTCAATTTCCATAAAGTCAGATTTAAAAGATGATGCAAACCTCACAGAGTCAAGGAATTACCAGAGATACAATGATGGACCGCCTCCCCCTAAACTAGCAATTTTTGACGGCAAAAAGGAATGGAAACCATACTTCATGCAATTTTCTTACATTGCCAACAAATATAATTGGGACAAACAACAAAAACTGGATAAACTTATGCTATGTCTTAGAGATAAAGCCTTAAAATTTGTAAGCACAAGACATGAAACAGTACAAAGGGACTTTGATTTATTAACGGAGAAATTAAGTCAGAGATTTGGCAATAAAGATCTGCCACATACAATCCGAAGACAATTACAAGAAATCAAATAACTTTCTGATGAGTCAATTGAAGACTTTTCTGAAAGAATACAAGAGATGGCAGCAGACGGATGCATTAATTGTCCAGAAAATGTTATTGAGACCATATCTGTCGACGCATTTTTGAAAAGCTGTTTAGACAAAAAAGCAGCATTATTTGCTATGGAAAAGAATCCAGTAACAATAGATCAGGCACAATAAAATGTAAAAAGCTCTATTCATAACCAAAGGATATTATTAGGCTATAAGAAACTAGAAATTAAAAGAGTTCAATTCAGTGAAGACACAAATGATGAAAACCAACAACCCATAGTTCGTCAGGTAACTCCCAAGCCAGTTACAGATGATTTACAAAGGAAGTATGAAAGTATGGACCTTAGAATGCAGAAAACAGAAAGTCATATATTGTCAATGAAATCTGATATAAGTCGCATTCTAAAGACACTTGAACAATCTAAAAGGGAAAGGGATAGATCAAGATCACCTTCTCCAAGACGATCACCCTCCAGAGAAGTCAAATGTTACAGCTGCGATGAAATAGGCCACTATAGCACAAATTGCCCAAATAAAAGTTCATCACCACTTAGACGTACAAGATCACCATCACCAAGTCGGCAAACCCGTAACCAAAATTTAAACGGCAAAGGGTCGAAGAGATAGGCCGCTCTTCGATCCACTCAGGACATACAGGCCGTCCACCAACAATTGAATCAGCTGAACCAGTAAAACAAAAGCTGTTGAAACAAAAGACTGATCGAGACAGCAGTGCTGTCCAAAATGATAATCTGAACATAGTAAATTCGAAACTTAAATCTGAATCGTCAAATATTACTCAGAACGGAGACAGCAGTGCTGTCCTCCAAAATACAGATTCTAAAAACAACAGCTTTGAACTTCGAGAGGTTACCATGTACAAAAGTCCAGAAGATGCGGCTACAATCAACTTAATACTCAAAATTAAAATTAATGGCACGGAAGTTGACGCCATCATTGATACTGCTGCGCAAGTGACTCTGCTGAATGAAAACTTCGCCAAGAAACTTGGCCCACCATTAGCTATATCAAAACCAGTCATTCTTAGAGGGGCAGGTGAAAATAACAGCATTCCATCAAACTATGCCGACCATACACAGATAACAGTGGGCAAAACAGAGACCAAGTGGCGAGTGATCGTTGCCAAAATTAATGATGAGGTCATCCTTGGGCTTGATTTATTAAGACATCTGAAGGCTAACATTAACTTAAATGATTTCACCATTACTGTCAAAGAAGAAATTTTACCTATTGCCAGAGTTCAATCATACAACTCGGACGATATCACAGTATATAGAGTTAAACTAGACAAACCAGTAACTGTACCATCACACTCTACAGTAAAGTTACCAGTAAAATTTTGCTCGACTGTCGACAGTGAAATAACAGTCCAACCAACAAAGAATTTGAAAGGTTTATTAATGCCAAGCATTATTGTTAAAGCAGACACTCAAATTCCAATCGTACTCAATAATATAACAGACAGTGATATTTCATTGAAAAAGAATCATACAATTGGAACAGCAATGGAGGTTACCGAGGTACTAGCTGAGAATGACGATACAGAAAATACAATATTTAGAAGGATAACTCAAGAGATAGATAATGAAAACTTACAAGAGCAATGGAATAAAATCTGTTCTTCTTATCCTAAGCACTTAAAAACATTATTAGACTCTTCAACTCAAAAATTACAACTACAAGAGAAAATTAAAGCTGCTTTGGTACTACTAGAATCCCAGGACTCTTTCGCACAACATGATTTAGACATTGGCCATTTTGATAAAATTAAACACAGAATTGACACTGGAAATGCAGCTCCAATAAAGGAAAGAATGAGAAGAACACCCCTAGGTTTGGAAAAGGAAGAGGAAAAACATATACAAGACCTCCTTGATAAAGGCGTAATCCAGCCATCCACTTCAGAATGGGCTGCGGCTCCTGTACTTGTAAGGAAAAAAGACGGCAAAATCAGATATTGTATAGACTACAGAAAACTGAATTCCGTAACCAGGAAAGATGCTTTCCCATTACCTAGGATTGAATGCTGCAAAGACACACTCAGAGGTAGCAAATTCATGCCCTGTTTAGACATGGCGTGTGTATATTACCAATCCAAGATCCACGAAGATGATAGACACAAGACAGCATTTATCACCAAATATGGCCTTTTTGAGCATGTACGCCTCAGTTTTGGTTTATGTAATAGCCCTGCTTTTTTCCAAAGAATGATGCAGCTAATGCTATCTGGTTTAACATGGAAGATCTGCCTAGCTTACTTGGATGATGTTATAGTCTTGGGAAAGAATTTTGAGGGCCACCTAAATAATCTTGATACAGTTCTTGAAAGATATCGACAATATAACCTGAAATTAAAACCTCAAAAATGTAAACTCTTTCAAAATGAAGTAATTTTTCTTGGCAAATTGGTAAATGAAAATGGGGTATCAGTAAACCCAGACAGTAAGAATGTAATATTGCAGTGGCCAATACCAACTAAAAACGTGATGTTGAGTCTTTTCTTGGTCTAGCCAACTACCATAGAGACCATATACAAGCTTTTGCCAAACTTGCAGAACCATTGTATGCCCTTACCAAAAAGAAGACACCATTTTGTTGGAAAGAAGAACAGCAAATTGCTTTTCAAAAAATACAGTCAGCTTTAGTAAATTCAGTTACCCTAGCATATCCAGTCCAGAAGCACAATTCATTCTAGATACAGACGCTTCTGATACCACTATAGGAGCTGAACTTTCTCAAATTATTAATGGAAAAGAATATGTTATCAGCTATGCCAGTTAGGTACTTACCCCTGCACAGAGAAGATATTGTACAACCAGAAAGAAGCTCCTGGCCATTATTGTATTCACAAGACAGTTTAGAAGCTATCTGTTAGGTAGACAATTTATAGTACGAACAGATCACGGTAGCCTAACTTGGCTCTTAAAGTTTAAAATGATAGAAGGCCAACCTGCAAGATGGTTAGAGGAGCTATTACAATATGATTTAGTTATTCAGCATAGAGCAGGAAATAAACACAGTAACGCTGAAGGCTTATCCAGACGTCCAGATGATTTAACACCTTGTAACTGCTATACTGCTGGTATTGATCTTAACTCATTACCTTGTGGGGGGCTGCAATTATTGTAAGAGAGCTCAACAGACAGGGGAACCTTTGAAGATGACATTGACAATATTGTACCATTAACAGTAAGAAGTATTGAGCAACAGTCAGATTTGTTAGATGAAACTGCTAATTTTTGTAATTGGGTGGAAGGAAAGTCAATTATTGAATTGGCCGCGGAGCAGAATAAAGATACTGAAATAATATGCTGGCTAAAAACAATATAGAACCAGAAGAACACGAACTTTACCTTTGTAGTCAAGCTGTGAAACATTGGTGGAACTGTAAAGCACAACTAACTTTGAAAGAAAATGTATTATGTTATAAATAGCTTGATCCAGTAGAACCACGTTTGCTTATCATTGTCCAAAAATCATTACGTCAGGAAATATTAAGCAACTGCCATGATTCAAAGTCAGCAGGACATTTGGGCCAGTCAAAAACTATTAATAAAGTCAAACAAAAGTTTATTTGGTATGGTATGTCGGAAGAAACAAGAAATTATGTTAAAACATGTCGCATCTGTAATATCAACAAGAAAGCAAATATAACAGCAAAAGGTGCTTTAGGACAGTATCATGCCGGCTCACCATTAGAAAAGATACATATGGATATTGTAGGACCATTACATGAAAGCCGTCTTGGTAACAAATACATATTAGTTCTCATTGACCAGTTTACAAAATGGATAGAAATGTTTCCTTTGCCAGACCAAACAGCATCTACTATTGCTAAAACCACTGTCGACTGTTTCATTTCCAGATTGGGTTGTCCTATACAAATACATACAGATCAAGGGAAAAACTTTGATGGAAAACTTTTCATTCTCTGTGTAATTTATTAGAAATAGTCAAAAGTCGTACAACTCCCTACAGACCCTCTTCAAATGGACAGGTTGAAAGATATAATAGTCTGATTTTACAAATGATTAGGTGCCATTTAAAAGGAAAACAAAAAGATTGGGATTTACATTTACAACAATTAGCAGGAGCCATACGTTCAACTGATATAGACAAACAGGCTATACACCAAATATGATGATGTTGGGAAGGGAGACAACTCGACCTGTGGATTTACTAACAGGCACTAGTAACCTGAATTTAAAAATCACTGAACCGTCTACTTATATAACAAATCTGAAAAATACATTGGAGGAAGTACATACTTTAGCCAGGGATAGATTACAAGGGGCTCAGTTCAGACAGAACAAATCATACGACATCAAATTATATCAGAAAACATACAATGTGGGAGATGTAGTTTACCAAATTGACTCGGCTACAAGAATTGGACAGAGTAAAAAACTAAGATCACCCTGGAAAGGACCATTTCTTGTAGTCCAGGTATTATCTCCAGTTCTATATCGCCTTCGGCAAAGAAAGAAATGGTCACATATCACGATAAATTAAAACCGTGTGAAGATCGAAACATACCTATCTGGATTAAACGCCAAAGAAATAAACTTTTTCAAGGGGAAATTGAAACAGACACCAGTATTACCACAGAAGAAGATGAAATGGATATGGGAGATGATTTAAACTCACTTTTTGAAGAAAAATCACCTTTGGATAAAACAAAAGTTAATAGTAACAGCAGTGCTGTTCTCGGTAACGAATCAGTAAGTCCAGTTGCAAGTAGAGACAACAGTGTTGCCCTTTGCAATCAGGACCCGACAAGTCATCAACCAATACAACTTCCTGTAATTACTCAAATGGCAGACATTAAAACAATTGATGATGATTTAAACGAAACCCTCCCATATGCTATGGAAGATAGTGATGTACCAGTAACAAAAAATTTGGCTTCTTTACAGGAACTTGACAGTATGGATGAGACCTTTTTGTATGATCTAACTGAAAACTCTGTTACAGGTACAGAAAGGGGCCAAAGAAGAAGAGGTCGCCCAAGACATTTGGACGATTATGTTCTGGACGATGATTAGTTTCTTCTAATATAATTGTATATTTGTGGATATGTTTGCTGTTTGAATTTAATATATTATTCATATTTTGTACTATTTGGTATACTTTTGGATTGGTTATAGAGTCAGAAATTGAATTAGACTACGAGGACGACTTGCCGACAGAGCAGAGTTGTAAAACACAGGGGTGCGGCACCAAGCGATTCACGAAGGCAGGAGTGTGATATCTGCTTCCAGAAATTTACACGTCCAGGAAATCATGCACTTCAGGCTCATCTTCCCTGGTATGTGGCACCAGACACTGCTTGCTGGGTTTGCGGTACTCAACAAATAAACTTCATCGACAAACATGTCAGAACTAGACACCCAACAAATCAAATTGATGCCAAATTTAACAACAGGCAACAGATGTTTGTTGAACTGCTTGATGGATTATACAGAGAGTTAGCCAGGACCTTTGAAGTTACTTATCCAGCTGGTTTAGAGGATAAAATCAATAAACATATGAGTTGTAGAACTCAGCTTCCTCCTACAGAATTTTTGGCTTATGAAGAACCATTAGTTGACCTGTTTTTGAGATTAAATAATTTGGAACCAGTTCAAAATTACCAGATATCCAGACCTCCTAATATGAAATTGTACCATCTCATCCATTGGAAAATTCTAAAAAACTTGTTTACAGAACTATCATCGGAAAACCAACTTTGGCTGTTTAATTTTGAAGAAAGGAAAACCAGTGAAGGACTCTCTGTACAATCTATTGTTGAAAACCCTGAACCAGCTCCAACAACAGAACAATCCACACCCATGCCAGTCATAGATGCTCATTGTCACTTGGACCAGCTCTGTAAACGTGGCAGCAGTGCTGCCCTATACAAGCTGGATAATCTGGGGACAATGCAGGAGTACAAAACCAGCCTTAAATATATAGTAGCCAACTTCGTGTGTCCTGTGGACTGGCCGTCATCCAGAAAGAGATCCGAATTCCGCCAGGATCCCCTTGTTTATTTTACATTTGGAATACATCCAAGATTAGTCCTGACAGAATCTTCAAATGCTCTCATTCAGATGTTCCAGAAACTGAAAGAACTTTTAAAAGCCACAAGAACTGTCGGTGTAGGAGAATGTGGACTGGACACTACAGATAAGCCATCAGATAGAGAATACCAAAAACAAGTTGTATACTTCAGGAAACAAATTCAGCTTGCAGTAGACAACAACCTAACTCTTACCATTCATTCCAGAGGAGATCCAGATGTACATCACCAAACTTTAGACTCGCTACTCCAAATTTGTCCGTCTACACAACCTATTCATTGGCACTGCTTTACTGGATCAATTGATATTTACCTTTCGGCAACAGAGAAATGTGAAAACATAGTATTTGGAATTGCACCATTTTTACTGAAATCACGTTATTAGTCCATGAAGAGAATTGTACAATGTTTTGGCCTAGAAAAATTAGTATTGGAGTCAGATGCACCTTATATTCCATTGCCACAAACCAACATAAGTAATCCGTTCGTCATTCATCCAGTCGCAAAAGAAATCTCCCAAATCTGTAGTGTTCCAGTCCAGGAAGTCTTCACAAAGACAACAGAAAATTGTAAGAAGGTCTATCGTTTGGAGTAACATGTGTATATTTTGTAAATATTTTTATTATATATTTTACTTTGGAAGGATTCAAAGTTGACATTTATATTTTTATGAACTGTTCAAGCAACTTATATATACACAGAACTGATTGGATTCAATATTGGAACTTATATTCATTTCTTGGAACTACTAAACATTTCACAATTTTGGATTACGTGGATTGAATACAATTTGTTTATAAAAAGAACTTTAAAAGGTACTGTAAATAGATGGATAACTCTCAAGAAAATTGTAAATTGGGGAAAGTATACGAGACAGCAGTGCTGTCCTGTTCAGCTAAATATGTTCAATTCCCCGAGCCAACATATACAACACTAGTTTTCAACATGATATACATTCAATGAATGCTGCTTACTGAACCAGTGGGGATGCCTCGCTGGCAATTGGATACTCAGGAAGATGCAATGTTTATAACCTACAGTACTTATCAGTCTAAATCTGGAAGAAGAAAAAAATATGACGGGGAGGAATGTGGTGACATTACTTTCAAACGCTTTGCTGACCATTGAAGTGACCCAGATGACCGGATGTGACAAACCTGATACGGGGCTTCCAGTACAAGAGTTTCCCAGGGACAGACGTGCCTTGTGTGTGTCCGAGGTCTTGGAGCCACTGAGAAGCCACTACCCACCTGACAGATATTATTGGTAGGTTTCATGATTAGCCGACATAAATTACCACACTATGGTATATCATCCAGTTCGTGATTAGGATAAAAAGATCACTTCAAATACTAACATGTACTCATACAATTATTCTGACACCATGTGATCTTCTTTAAAGTGTGATGGCAACAAAATACCGAAGTAACTGTGAATTAAGATTCTGAATACTGCCATTTCGAAAACATATGTTGTCTTAACATATACAAAATATCATTGTTGCAGCAAAGACCATGTTGCTCTGGGGTCATATACTGTACTTAGCAATTGTTGCATTTACAGAAATTTTCTAAAACCAATGCCAGCAATTTGTTAAAAAATCATTTTATAGGAATTTGAAGTAATAGTGTTAGAATCGCATTTCTATAATAAAATCAAAATCTGCAAACGGTAAAAGTCCAGAGAACTTCCAATTTACAGAATTTTCTAACTGCCATGCCCGTATTTGTTGCAGCAAATATCAGTGAACCAGAACTAACCTGAACTCGCACACAAAATTTTAAGTAAAAATCAGCAGGTGTTAAGAAAAATAAATCTTGAAAGATATTTGATTTGAAAAAAGTGTGTCATTGAGTAGATTCATTTTCATGAATCAAAAGCATGAAACATAAATCTTCTCCTTTAAAATGGCTTCCCAAAATATAATGAGTGTACATTTGTTTTTAAATGTCACCGTGTAAGAATGTGTATAAAAGTTTTTAATCTTTTTATTGTTTATAATCATTCCATGTTTGCAGTTGAAACTACTAGTTAGGGCCCCGCCATGAAATGGCGGCGCCCTATAGTAACCAGCCTGTCCGTCCGTCTGTCTGTCTGTCCGTCCGTCCGTTAGCGTTTTCTATGTCGTACGATAACTCAAGATTGCCTTCAGGGATTTTTATGATTTTTGTACTCAAAGTTGGACAATCGGAAAATGATTTTTGGGAAAAAACTTAGTTTTTATATGAAAAAGTGCATATTTTGAAAATTAGCTCTATGTCGTATGATAACTTTAGATTGCCTTCAGGGATTTTAATGATTTTGATACTCAATGCTGAACTTGACCAAAGGAAGTTCCCTTTCATTTTTGAAAAAAGTCGGAAAATGACTTTTGGGAAAAAACTTTGTTTTTATATGAAAAAGTGCATATTTTGAGAATTAGCTTTATGTCGTACGATAACTTAAGATTGCCTTCAGGGATTTTAATGGTTTTGATACTCAGGGTTGAACTTGACCAAAGGAAGCTCCCTTTCGTTTTTTAGGAAAATCGGAAACTGATTTTTGGGAAAAAACTTATTTTTTTTATGAAAAAGTGCATATTTTGAGAATTAGCTCTATGTCGTATGATAACTTAAGATTGCCTTCAGGGATTTTAATGATTTTGATACTCAATGCTGAACTTGACTAAAGGAAGCTCCCTTTCATTTTTGAGGAAAATTTGAAAACAATTTTGAGGGAAAAAATGAGTTTTTATATGAAAAAGTGCATCTTTTGAGAATTAGCTCTGTGTTGTACAATAAATTAAGATTGCCTTCAGGGATTTATATGTTTTTGATACACAAGGTTACAATAACTTAGGATTTTGTTATTTATGTTTTCCCCAAATATTGTTTTATGATTTCCATGAAATTCCGCAAACAGGTTTTTGGGCCATGCAAGGGGGCGGGGCCCTTCCTGAGTTTGTCAGTATTCTAGTATTTGAAATAGTAATGAGATAATGATGTAAAGAGTGGAACACTTTAACCCAAGTGAATGCAAGGGCAATTAAAACTTGGTTGGAATATACAAAAATGATATATCTGTCTTGAACATTTTCACACGCCCTCCTTTAAAAAGGGAAAAAAAATTATACAAATAGTTATATTATATAAAAATTGTGTGAGTTTTAATTTCATTTTTATGAATTATTTGAGAAAAGTATGTATTGCATGGCATGGCCATTTTTCCCGGGCCATGCACGAGTAAAATTTCAAAATGATTAATTTTTTTCCATCAATTATTGAATATGTATACTAAGGCATTCTATTCATTTCAGTTTTTACATTATTTGACGGTAGATTCCATTATATGAATTTATTGATTGACTGCCAGGGATTCGTGTCAATATTTATATGAAGGATATAAAAAGAAAAAAATGAATGTACTAGGAAAAAGCTTTTACATTAAGCGATTTTCCTAGAAAAACATCCTTTCTAAAAATGAATTCAGCTTTATTTTTTTCTGATTCTAACTCATTATTTTCCCCCATAGCGGTATATGTTTTTTTGAAGTGAAGTGTAATATTCAAATCGTATTTTTATTGTTTATTCATTTAGCAAATTTGTTATCAGAATGCTGCCAATGGACTTTCCCAGTCAATATTGTTCCATTCATGGTGTTCACTATATGTATGAATTAGTTTTTGATGAAATATGAATAAAATACATAATTTTTTCGTCTTTAAATGTTTTGCCTCTTAAGCTTTCTTATTTTGAGTAAAAGGTATGAATAAAAATATAAGATGGAAAAGAAACAGAAACTTGAGAAATAACGAATTGTGGATACTATTAGATAAGATTACTCCAGCTCGTTAGAGAACCATAGAGTGCCTGTTTGGAGCACACCTTCAGAACTGAAATAACAAAATACCAAAGTTACTGTGAATTTAGTTTCTGCATATGCGCATTTCGACGACTTATGTCTCTTCAGTGCAGATCAAATCAAAACATATGGAAATTCATAAGCCGAAACATGTTAAAGATGATAAAGAACAAATAACCATAAGCGTCTAAAAAGGAAAGCCAAAATAAGTTAAGGACAGAGCTATGCAGGAGGGAAATACTCCTTAGTTTTAACAAAATTTTCTTAAACTTATATGGTTGCACTAAGGTAAATAAACACAATTAATAAACCACGCCTCTTTTGGGGAGAATATACATATGAATATTCATGTGAAGTACATACAAATAATGGTTGCCATGGAATCAAAGCATATGTTATTTTATAGGGATGTATTGAGAGAATATAAAAATGAGGACCAGAGTTGGTTATTTATTTGAACAAGTTTTCTAGCTGCCAAATAGTAGGCACGGAATTTTTGTACGTTCATGAAAGGTCAATATTTGGGAGTATACAAAGTGGGGAAATATGTAGCGATGTCAGGGTACCCAATCTCTAAAACAAAGAGTTCCGAAAGGGGCCGTAACTCTAGTTCCAAAACTTGTCCTTCCGGTCATTACGATCACTTCCCACGTGCATCTGGTTGGGTGAGTGTCGGGTTTGACAGATAACAACCGTTAATAATTTTTGTAATTGTAGCCAACTGAGAAGTATTTCAAAACAAAATTAATTCTGTTTGAAAATGTAATTTTGTATACCGCAAGTGTTTTATCTCCCACGTTCTGTAAATGGAAATTGTCAGTTGAGGTGTAATTGAAAAAATATAGTTTCAAAGTTACACATATTTTCGAAATTGTCTTTTATTGTCCAACCATATATTGATTTATCATCCCTTATATGTTATATTTGTCGAACCATTTGTAAATATATAATTGAGGTAATATGAGATTTTGGAAAAAGCTCAATACAAGATAAATTACCTCCCTTTGGCACTATAGTCACTTTCAACGTGCTATTAGTTTTCTAATGTATTTTTTCATTCTGACACATTTTCATATGTTGGTTCAGATAATTTTCTATGGAAATATGGAAATATCATGCCAAAGGCAATGTTAATTATTGTAAAAGGAACCCATGTTTGTGAGCGGGGGGGGGGGGGCACAACACCTTCTTTCCCACTACCAATCCTTCCCTGTTTCCCACTACCAATCCTTCCCTACTGGTCAGGTGCTATGGTCTCAAACCTGACTACTTTTTTTGCAAAATGGCATAATAATGTTATTATCATAATAATATACCAACTATGACAAATATATGAAACATTTTCAATAATATAATTTCCCTTCATAAATTTGAATAGACAATATAACAAATCAAAGGTTTTCCGTCATTCCGGCCCCAAGTAGTTCCGGCTACAGTAGTTCCGTCCTAGTACATCCGGTCTCGAGTAGTTCCGGCCTTAATTTGAAAGTTGTTCTTGCCCCAATATTTAAAATCATAATTAATTTTACCTATACTAAGTGATATTGTAATTAAAGTAATGTTTTGACATTATTAAGAAAAAAATGAAGCATGTTTGTTTTGATAATCAAGAGCATAAAAAAATATTAAATATGATGTTTTGATTACCCCCCCCCCAACCCCTAAAAAAACAAATACAGAAAATAAATAATTAATAAAGTTTCATTATACCATCAAATTATTCTACAAGTGTTCTTATTATTTTGTGATATGTACACAATTTGCATTTTTATTTCAGAACCAAAGATACACTCAGTATATTGTTATAGAAGAATCAACATTAATTATAGTTAGAAATGTAAGTTAATTATTAGTTACAAATGAAAATGAATAATTAATGAACATGAGAAGGGATATGGAGTTTAAACATGTTAAATGTACATGAGACAATAAAACACATATCGAAACATGTCAGAAAACAAACTAGTGTATGAACACTTATTGTTTTTCTTCATCTTGAAGTCCATGATCTGAATTGGATTTTAGTGGCCTCAATTATTTAGTTCAGAACAGATTTTAGTTTAATTTATGAAATGCTATTTACATTGAAATAGGAGGATATAATTTAAATAATAAAATCAAAAATTAATTTAAATTATGGACCAATACTCTAGACAGTTATGTTGCAACATGGCTTAGCAAACACATTCAAAGACCATCCACATTGAAACCAAGAGGCCAATTCGAAGCAAACTAGGTACCCTTTCAAAATTGAGGCTTGCATATCCACACCAATATGGCTCCCAGAGGGGTACATACTTTAACATTGAGCTCTATGGGAAAACCATTCAAAGATCTTCTCCTGTAGAACAACTTGACCATTTAGAACCACATTTTAAGTCACAATGGTCTTTAGATGGTTTTCTTCAGAATAGGTGTCTGGCATCAAGTCAAAAATATTCTCCTCTTGTGCCATTAAGACCTTTTTCACATGTTAATAGTTTTATTGAACTGTCATAATTATGTCAGCTATGATCCAGGTGGGCTAATACAGGCTTTTGAGAGATCTTGTTTTTATTGTAGAACCATGGAAAAGCAGAATCATCTGT
>MJUU01045060.1:29631-42876 GCA_002080025.1 Modiolus philippinarum
CATGTAAAGTGAAGGGAATAACACTTAACTACAAGAATGCCCTGATCATCAACTTCGATACGATTAAAGACATGGTGATAAACAACAGAAACGATGTGAAAACCATGAGCGATAATTTCCAGATCATACGAGATAATATGAAACTCCTGTCTGCATATCAAGATAAAGACTATAGAATCGTATTTGACAAAAGAGTGGCCATGGACGATTATAGCACGAGGCCGTTTGGGTTTTAAATTGTACAGGCATCATGTGGATGGCTCTCCGACCAAAGCTTGCTTCATGACGGGGAAAATAAAATATGTATATATGTAAATTAGTGTTTTATTTATTGCCTTATGAAAAGTATATATAGATATGGGAAACAATAAAAGAAAAAAAATCAATAATACACTGAACGGGGTAAAACAATAAACAGATGCAAAAGCTGGGGTAACGTTAGAATATAACAAAATAAAACTCCAGAGTACACAAAACAAAGGGAGATAACTGAGACAAAAGATAGAGGGTAAAAGGGTATCACAAAAAATAAATCGATACCAATGCAATGGTTGGGTTAAGGTTATATGTTAAACACAAGTACAGAAAATACATAGAAAAGATTGAAGTAATTGGACAAAAAAAACATCAGAGTGATAAAGTTGGGATGAAGTACATATACAAAGAATAAAACTTCTATTCGCAATGGTTATTCAAGCGACACGAGAGAAGGAATCAAAATAGAATAAAACAATAGAAAGGGTTAGGGTTAGAAAACTGAACCCGGTTGCCCCACCCCAATCGTCACACCACTTTCACACCATTTCGCTACGCTCACGGTGTTCTACGTTCTTGAAGCTTGGGAGTAGGGTTTTCTTGATGACCAAATAAGGAAAACGGGCGTGGTTGATGAGCTCATTTGCATAAACGGGTATATTTTTGGGATTTTAACATTAGCTCTATGGGAGGACAGGTGTTCTATGGTGACACGTTTCACTACTAACAGATTTCTACCGCCATTTTAGTATATGGCACAGATGTTGGATAGCCTCTGTTAATTCATATTTAGTTTTTCAAGGAGTGGGAGTGACTAGATTTTCTTTTATGAATTCTTTATATTCTTCTATATCTATTTTGTCCCACTTTACTTTTGGTAGGCATTAATTTTGCTTTTGATTGATACTGATTTTCTTTTAGAGATCGTTTTGTTGGATGGTGAGATTGATAAATCAGCTGAAAGTGCTCTGTGGTCTGAGGTATTTTCGCAGTCATATTTGATTTCCATTTTAGTGTTGAGACTTTTGGTTGTATCATTTGTTAGTATGTAGTCTATTTGCGAGCTTTTCATTCCACTCTTATGCATGTATGTTTTGCCAGTTGGTTATGAGGTGTATATCCATTTCTGTAACAAAGTTTTGGAATATTCGATCTCCAATATCTGAGTTCTTTGCGGTGTAAGGAAGACCCATAGTACCACTAGCCAACAACAGACCTTATCCAATCATATGTCGCCGTGAATGGTTGTACGTACTCATATCTCTTTATTTCTGCATTGAGCTACTCCTTCATGCATCGCGACTAGCATCTACTTTGTCATTCATTTATGAATATAGGAGCATGCCAAGCAGGGCAATGTTCTTGAATGGGTGGTTTGGTACCGAGATCAGGCCAGAATCATCGTGGAATTGTTTCAAATACAGCCCATTACCCTGGATAATGCGGACAGTGGATGGTTTGAAGTAGAGAACGTTGCCGCTATGTTTCACCGTGCAAACGCACACACCAAGCTTCAAGTATAACCGAGAATCGATGGCTTTGGAGGTAGAAGTACTGCCACAAACCACTAAAAGCGCCTGCACAATAAGCCGGTATGGTAGAAAAGTCATGGTCATCATGGTCAAACTCAGTCCGGCTAGCAATGACAGGAAACAACCCATCTTCAGCACATTCCGCTTCAACTGCGTGGGTTCAGCTAAAGATTCATACCACTAGAGCCTCTCTGTCGGAGCTTGGTGATCTTTTGAACCTATCAGGTGATGATTAGCTCTTGTGCTCGTCTCTGAGGTTATAGCTGGACAAGCAAATGGTGACCGGTCAACCTTTCTAGGCTGCACTCTGTAATTTGCAAGCTTGAATTTCGTCAACCATATTCTTGATAAATCATTTATTTAAACTTTGTGAAAGTGAAAGCAAATAATGAGGTGTAGGTCAATAGGGTGAACGTCTTGATCGGTAAGATACGTTTGCATGCGATTGATCAGGGTCAGGGGTGAGTTAATTAGATTCTATGGGTTGTAGTGCATCTTCATGTCGGGATCGACACCTGCAAAGAAACTGTAAATGGTGGACTGCTGGAAGCCATTGACCTAACTACGACGGATGATGTCCCTGTTCGCCATGTATGATGACAGTGATGCTAATGCTAATGTAGCTCTGTTGTGAGTGCATACCTTACGATCGAAACACAAAACGGTTTCATCAAAACATCAAAATTTACCTTAAAAGCTCCTGCCTTGGATGAGTGTCGCCCGCAAAGTCGCAAATTTTCCACAGACGAGGATGTTATTATTATTCTTGTTGATGAATCGCATGGTTCATGTCGTCGATGCACTCGAATTGTTCACGGTGTTCATGGTGATGTGAAACTAGTGACAATTGTTATCTGGAAGTAGCATAGGGAGTTGTTGACTTCACAAATGTTGTTAATGGATTGGTCACCAGGTTCACCAAATCAATCACATATTTTTTGTCTTTACGCAATAACGGGAATGGGTTGGACGGATCATGATTTGGCTGTCTGTTCCGGATACGATGAATAAAAATCCCTGCCTTGGCTCCGTATTGTCAGCGATCCGCTTCAACAAATTGTTCGTTTATTTGCAGGAGGCAGTGTAGCCACAGCTATTTGTCTTTGCTTCCATTTTGTGAGGCCTTCATAGTGCTTGTGGAGATTGGTGGCCTTTATCAAGATGGTGAAGACTTCGAAAAGGTGAGTGGCAAATAATATTTGCATATCAATCTTATCCATTTCTTTACCACTTTCACCTAAAACACGACATTAATTTTCCGCCCTTGCAGACTCGAAGTGGATGATTCTATTGGAGATCAATAGCACAAGTACTTCGGTTAAAGCAGGCACGTTAGGCTTGATTTCTGCACGAATCTGCACGAATTCGAATGTCTTTAGTCAATTCCGTCAAACGCCTAGATTGGTGACCTACATCGATGGATAGAGACAGATAAAGTCAGAGCGATTGATGCGGCCATTTGCTGATTAGACTCTCCGTGCTTTCAAAGTGTTTTTGCAGACGTCTGCGGATTGCCTAAATACTCTAGTGACCTTGTTCTTGGTGAAGCTGGAGCGAGGAAGCGCTTAACGTTGAGAGTCACATGGATGTTTCGCAACCGACAGTGGTCAAACACGGCCTCGTTGCGTGTCTTATCATTGCTACTATCCGTTTGGAATGCGAAGATGATCCATCGAGGTTTTTGCCTTTTTGGTGTCCGCTTTTGGCAGCCAAACCCCAGTTGAACTGCTTTGAAATCAGCCTGTCCCATGAGAAATCTACAGTCGATCTCAGACTTGTTACAGCTTGTTTTCATTAAAGAGGGTGACATCAGGATGAAACAGGAAACCCTGATTAAGACCAATTTGGCCACATCATTGACGATTGACGCTCTCAGCACCGCAATGGAATCAGAAGCACGTATCAGGGAGAGTTCGTGTTTGAATCCGTAGATCAGAAGCACGTACCAGGGAGAGTTCGTGTTTGAATCCGTAGATGATCTTGTCGCAGTCGGCTGCAAACCGAAGTATGTGCTTGGTTGGTTTTTGGGTGAAACATTTGTGTCGTACTGCAAATACAGCGTTATCTTTATGGTGATCAGCATTTAAATCTCTGAACCACAACTGGTCGTGTCCTTTTGATTTTTTTAGCCGGCATTCGAGCTAGACCTAGCTCTTGGTGGGATGGAGCTACTCATCCTTTGTCTCGATGTTGATGCAGATTTCGGAACCTTCTTTTTGGAGACTTTTGAAAGCTTGGGATTTGTTTTCATGGACATGATCATCCACAAGGCTTTCATCGAAGGTTTATCCTTCTTTGGTGGAAAGCATTTCAGTCATTTTGTATTTATTCAAAGTGCTGTACAATGTCTTGAATGATGGCGATGCCGACTCCTGAAATGTGATTGCTTGACCAGGCTTCTGTCAGATCCTTTCACTCTGCTTAAGAGCCGTGCTGAGGTTTTGCACGACACTGCGTCCACGACATAGTCGATGGCATTGGCGGCTCCCTTCTCAACTTCTTTCAGCACTGCATTTTAGCCATTCTCACGGTCTTGCTCCCTAACTTTTTTGCGTTAGAGGTAAGCACTCGACCAAGCAACTTCTTGACAATATCAAACAACTCTCAACTACCCGTCTGTCGGTAACCTTGGTTGGCATTGTTTTTACACGTCTTTCGGTAAATGGACTTCCAAATATTTTGGTTTTATCTGCACAGATGAGACATAAGTTGTCGAAACGCGCATTTGCAGAAAATAAATTAACAGTAACTTCGGTATTTTGTTACTTATTACCACTGGGCCGATGCCTCTGCTGGTGGACTGTTAGTCCCCGAGGGTATTCACCAACCCAGTAGACAGTACTTCGGTGCTGACCCGAAAACCGACCTTATTGAAACTTGCAATATCTAAATTCACAAAATTGTGTTTAAAATTAAGGAGTATCTCCCTCATGCATAGCTTTGTCCTTACCTTTATTTTGGATTTCTATTTAGATCCTTTTGGTTATTTGTTCTCTATCAGATTTTACACGTCTTTCGTTAAATGGACTTCCAAATATTTTGGTTTTATCTGCACTGATGAGACATAAGTTGTCGAAATGCGCATATGCAGAAAATAAATTAACAGTAACTTCGGTATTTTGTTATTTATGTATAAAAAATTATGTATCTTGGTTGATATAGCCAAGACGTTTCAGGGCGTCAAGGAAAGCCATCAACCTTTTGCACACGCCGTTGTATCCAGCTTGATATGTGGTGACGCACAGATACTGCTGGTCCAAAATACCACCGGCAACGCACTCTCAAACTCCTCTTGCTTGTAGATGTGCGACACGATATCCCTCAATCTGTAGTTTCCTTTCGCTTCGCGGTTACTGGGAACACAGACTTGCCTTGGTGCTTGTCACCCAGTGCGCGCAAAATGTTGTCGTGGGGCCTCAGGTCTTCGAGATTGAACTCTTGGGGCGCTGCATCACTATGAGTTCCCACAGTCTAGGTGTTCCTTTGTAGTACAACCCATCATCGAAAAGACCATCGCCATCTAAGTCAACAGGAAAATTCCCATTCTCCGAAATCAGCTCAAATGTGGTGTTAGCCTTCGAAGTCATGCTAAACTGGAGATACTGGATAGCTTGCGGGCCAAGGGTGGTTCGATTGGTAAGCGGATCCTCAGATGATGATAGGACTGGCAATAGTGCAGTTGATCTCTCGATCTTTCGAGTGATCTGGGAAGCTGCCGCCTTTTGAGACTCTACCACTGGCTTTAAGAACTACGCGAGATCTCTGTGCATCCCAATATTTGTGAGTTGATGCATCGTATGGCTGGTTTGAATGGCTCGATTTGTGTCTTGCATCTCCTTTGCAAGCGCGTCGTACTGTTGGGGGTCAGTGATTTTTATGAATGTTATTAATTTACGAACGCGTCGGTCTCGGACGCTGCTGAATTTGAGCGAACTCTTTCAAACACCCTAAAGCGTTTCAGTAAATGCTGTTGAATGACAAAACCGTTTCAGCATGGTCACACAGGGCATCGGACTGCCATGGTAAGATGGCTGCAATGGTCATGACGCAGTTGCTTGCGATCCTTATCGTTCTTCCCGAGGAGGCGAATGAAGTTGGCGTTCTATGGGCAGCTTGAAGTAGTTCTGACTCGGGTAGTCTAAACTGTCGACCTTGTTGTGGCGACCGCACACGAAGTCGTCTTCGAACTTGTGCTTGCACAGCATCAAGTTATCAAACACCAAGAGATTCACTCATATTGTTCCTTGAAGAAGATGGTAGTGACAGCGGCTTCAACGTGTCTAATAGATAGAATTTATAAATGAATAAGAACACTTATTACTGGACATTTCTAATCCTTGTTTTTACGGAAGTGTTGTTAAAAATGCCAGAAACTGATAAAAGATCCAGAAAAGCTGGGACGTAACTTACATTCTTTACGTAATAGAGGATATCGACAAGATACTCTGCTTACATAAGTTAAATAGTGGCCTGAAAATTTTACACACATAATGCCCTCTCACTGATACTGCTGATGTCTACTGAAATAAACATGTTTCTTGACGAAACCCTTCGGGAAGTTTTGAGTTTGATTTTTCTTCCGTAATGCGACCATGTTTTACCAGCAGATTAGGCTCCTTGAGCTAGCCGACAGTTAAGCGGAGAGCACATATTGACCCATCTTTCAAAATTACGTTTGTTCTTTTCCTCTCCTTTCAAGATTGTGGTCATGGAGTTTATTCGTATAATTATTATAATATAGGGAAACGGGACAGATAAATGAGAGGTTTGGTACCCATACGTCGGTTTAACCCTACCTCTGGCTTTTGCTAGAGCCTGTACCAAGTCCGGCTTTCCCGAGTTCCTATCGTTTTTTTACGATTGTCGTTTGTCTTATTTGTTTTTTCCTGTGTAGTTCCCTGGCACATTGTGGCATGGGATTGTAATTTTCAGCCATTTTAGATGTTTCCTGTTATCCACCTTTTTACATTTATCCTTGACAGAGAGCTGAGTGTGGATATTCTCCTTTGGGAACTCTCTCGTGAGCGTTTTCTACAGTAGCAGAGGTAATATGGATGAGTGAGGCAACTTCCTAAACACATAGAGGTAGCGGTAATCGGATGCATCTGCCCAGCCATATTTTGCTGGACCAGGAACCAACCTGAGCAAGCGCTTGAAAGATGATGATACTCCTTAGGCTGGTCGAAACCAAACATGATGCGCTAGTCGTTGAATTACACAGCCCAAGTCCAACGCAAGTCCAGAGTGAATGAGACCTGGGCAAATAATCTTGTGGATATGAGTGCCTTCTATCGCTACAGCAATGGATACTTCATCCTGAGGATGATATCTTCTTCAAATACGGCTGGCTGGTGCCACTCAAGACAAGAAGGGGACCATTCAGACCATCTTCAAAAATCGCTTCCCAAGATGGTTCATTGATAAGGGCACTAAGTTCTACAACAAAGAGGTGGAGGACGTACCCCGGAAGCATGGTATCGATTTATACTCCACCAAGTATGGAGCTTAGTCGAGAGTGTTGAGCACTAAAACTGCGGCATGAAAGAGAAGATGTTCAAGTGTTGTCAGCCAACTCCACCAGCACCTAACCTCCTCCCCCGTCCTAAACGATCTTGTTGGTCGGCAACACAAGACGAGCCAAATCAGCACAAGGCCGAGGTGCTCAGGACCTTTATGATGCCCTACTACCAGTGCTACAGCGTCGATTTCATGTAGGCGATGGAGTCCGAATCACCAAGAAAAAAGACACATTCGAGAAGGAATACACCCATGCTGGACCGCAGAAGTTTTCTTCGCGTTTCAGGTCCAAAGCGCACAGCTTAAAGCCTATTACATTAAGGACTTCAACTGCTAGGAGATGCAGCGATCCTTCTATGAGCACGAACTCAATCCAGGATGTTTATCGCATCGAAAAAACACGAGATGGTATGAGGGTAGAAGAGTGGCCCAACGACCTTCAACTCTCTGCTCAAGCAATCAGACCTTCAAGCAATCGTCCCAATCATCAAGGTTTTCTTGTCCAAACAAATGATAGCCATCATCTCAGATCCATCTGTTTGAGTTGATAAATTGCAACCCTCAAGTGCTGTCTTAATTGAGTCGATGGAATGGTCATGCTCATTAACTTCGCTATTCCTCACTCCTCGTCTAGACCTACCGGTCGTTTTGGGAGATTTGACCTTCTCTTATAAGGTGTTTATCGATGAATGCATCTAACCAGTTCTAAGCATACACTCCTTGGTAACTTGCTCATCTTCGTGAGTACCCTCTGGCATACTGTGGATCGCAATCCCCAGCATGTCCAGGTCGATGCTTATCTTGCATCTTAGTCTACACACATTCTGTCCGGTAAGTCCTGCCTCACACGGCTGCCTTCGTTGAGGCATTCATTTCCTAAGTCATCCGTTTAGGTCTGTAATGCCTGTACGTCTTTCAGAGTATCTTTAAGCTCCTAATTCTGTAACTGCATGACGGCGATGTCTGAGCTATCCTTTGGGTCATTCATTTCTGAATCTTGAAGTATGTAGCAGATGCTAGCCCGTCGACCAGATCTGAACTTTTCCGGTTATTAACAGCGCGAATGCTACGTCGGTAGACCAAATAACCAGCGGGCAGCTAGAGCACATTCAAACACAAATATCCACACTGTCTCCATGACACTGTAATTCATCGGTGTTGTATCAAACAACTTCTGGTAGCCAATAGTCTACCGTATCCTAAAGTGGTGGCAGACTGTAAGAGTTCAAGTATTCATAGCATCATCTGTGCTTGAGTCAATAGGTCCAGTGCATTCAGGGGCAATCGCGATGTTCGCGGTTTAGGATGTCGCATTAGAGCATCTCGCATTCATAATACTCCACTGAATCAGGGGAATCCTAGGGATGAGGCAGTTCTTCCAGCTCTATTTTCAAGAGACTTGTAGTGGAGGATCAGGTGAAGCAAGTGTATACTGCTCATTTATATAGATTCGGTAATGATTGTGCACGAGGGAGCTGACTTCGTCGCTTGTCATCCTTGGCCGAGAGTGCCACCTTGTTGATCTCCGCAGTGAAGATCAGATGAACGAAATTGCAGTAAATTTTAGTTCTGCAGATGGCCATTTCGGCAATTTATGCCTCTTCAGTGTAGATAAATATCAAATATTTGGGAGACCAAAAGTCAAAACGTTTGAAAACTGATAGAGAACAGAGAAAATCAGTCTGGTTGATATTCACCGGCTTATGGTATTTGTGACATGAAAGCATCGTTTGTACTTATCAAGGGTGATGTCTGCTCACATTCTTCATGACTTCCTTGGCCTTCTTGGTCACCTCATCGTGTATCTTGTAGACGTAAAGTTTCGCACGGAGCTCCACCAACTTAGTGGGCACCTTGTCCCTGCACTATTCCTTGAACGCCCAATTATCTTCTTTCTTTCGATCCACTTATAATGCAGGAGGGATGGAGGTGTAACTTGACCTGGACGTATGGCACAATTTCCTCGTAAAAGACCGCGGTCTTGATGTCGTAGGACAAGCTGTCCGTGAATAAGGGCCTCGTCGTGTTGGCGAACATCGGCTTCAAAATCCAAGATTCACGAAGTTATGGTAGAAGTCGTACATAAATAATTTTGAGATATCCAAGATGCATCTTCCAAAGTAAACGTGCTTGTCTAACTTCAGCTTGGTCTTCTTCATGTGGATTGCAATCAGGGTTTCGGTGATGAAGACCATCCGGTGATCAAAGTTGGTCTTGGCAACAAGTTTCAACACCTGCTTCTCCGTGGTCACGAGCTTGACCTCGCCCGTTTCCGGATGTTATTCATCAGCCTGAAGAATTCCTTTTCGGAGTCGGTCTTGGTTGTTCGAGGTTCAAGTCCATGTACTCCTTGAGCTTTGGATAATCCCGAAACATAATGATGCGGAGCACCTTGGTCAGCTTCATATCCATGGAAAGATACGACTCGAGATTTTTTAGAGTGAACCACGTACTTATCACGGTTATTCATTGTTGGAATGAACTTGTGCACTCTGTTGATCTCCTCTCTGCTATTGGATAGTCTTTGTGGAAACGCGTAACACTTCCAGGTATTTGAGATCGCAATTCACTGTGGCACAATACTCGTAATCGTTGGAAAAGTTGAAGATATTGCGAACCTCCTCCTACCCACTCGAAATCTCCTGATGAAAGGGATTCATCCGAAGGGTTTACTAGCGTCAAGGTACTTCAGGTACTTGATGGGCTGCGAGGCATGGTAGTTAATCAGGTGAAGGCTGTTATCCTTATCGTGGCGTTGTAGCGACACCTCCTCGAGTTGTCGTCTCAAACATGACCATGCCATTGTCTGAAAGAAGTTTCAGTCTGCTCCGCGTATTTTTTAGTACTGCAAGGCATATAAAGATGAAGTGCCACATTTTAACTAGCTTGTTTTTAACCAGGCAGACGTTCTTGAAATTCTCCGGGATGTCCGCCAGCAGTAATACATCAGCAACTAGGTAAAAGTAGTGACTTATACATTCAAATGCCTGAAAGACCTTTTTGGTGTGCACATAGTCCTCATAGCTGATGTCTTGTCAACTTGCTATAAACGTCATACTTCGGCGGGAGCTTGGTCACCAGTAGCCTCGCATGATGTCCATGTGGTCGTAGGTTTATACCTCTTTTCGCAGAATTAACTAACAATGATCGCTAAAGGTTTCCCTCGAGGTCTTGAACTGGGTGGTAGTCGGGTTCTTTTTCGGTGTTTCTATTGAGTTGGATGGGCAAAAACCGGATCAAGCCATTGAACCACATCTCTAATTTCTTCACCTTCTTGGAGAAGATGATCTATTTTTCATAAGTGTTGGGGAGCAGTTGATCTTGTCACCGCTGACGCCCAACACTTTGACAAACAGGTGAGCATCGTACCCAGTCAAGTTGTGAAGCACGATAACACGAATTTAGGAACTGGAAATCTAGGTTGCAATGGTTATGTGCAGCTCTTCATTACCTTCCGGTGAGTAGGTCGTGGTCTCAATCCTTATCCCGTCGAGTGCCCTCAAGGCAGATATCATATTTCACCTTGACCTCAGGGGTCGTCACCATTGGCTTCTTGACTTCATATGTACTTATAGTTTAAAACGTCAATGTCGAAAGCTATACCTTTTCTTCCACAAAGGATTCTTCATCCCCAAGACCCGGTGATGACCGGAAATATGGGGTGTAAATGGTAGAATATCTGTGGCTATGTCAGTTCTGAAAATTTCTTCTCTAAGCACCATCTGTGCCTGAAGTCACATCTTCGTGGCAAGACGTCTTCAGTCTTAGCCTTGATGGTGCTGTGGTTGGGCTTGAAGAAAGTCTCTATATCATGAGCTTTCAACGTCTTCCCAGGTCAAGTGTTTGAGGTCCATGTCTTTCTCCACAAATCCTTGACAGATTTAGCCTATATTTCCTGGGCTGCGTTAATACACAAGAAGCAACTAAATGAGACAATGAATTTGCTACAGTCGTCATATATTACCTGGGCTACTTCTCTTGATCAAATGCAACCAGACGAATCAATGGAAATCTTTCTTAGCCAATTTTGATTGATTGTATTGACTTATCACTTTGCTTCTGGTGTAGAGAAGCGGCCCAGGAAATATAAGCCAAATCTGTCAAGGATTTGTGGGGACAGACATGGACGTCAAACACTTGACTTGGGAAGATGGCGTTCAAAGGCTGAATCACCACGATATACTTTGCACTGCTTCTCCGTCACCTTGATCTCATCTTTAGCGGGGGCAGATTTTATGTCATATACTCTACCAACTTGGTCATCACGCTTGAGCCCCGCGTAGCCAGTCAGCTCACATTACTTGGTCAGGAATTTCAGTAAAAATTGCTTCTTGGAAAAACGCTTCCCAACGATCAAATTCTTGGCGATCGGTTATGTCCACAACCAGCTTCACCAATTCGTCCTAGGGAGTTCTTCCTGCTGTAACCCTTCAGTCAAGCGTTCTCAAATCTCGACTACCACCAACCTATCGCCATCAGCACACCATCCTTAATTTCCTGCATTTTGTAGGTGACATCTGTGTTTCTAATCCGGCTGTGTATTCATTCCGTTTTGGTAGGGTAGAATTTCCACAACACTCCTATACAATATTCAGTACTTTTCACGGAATAAACAGCAAGGTAAAATACAATATGTATTGATATATCCGGACATTCTTCAAGGCGGAATAAAAGTATGCTTACAGTTCATCAATCTGAGCATATTTTGGTCATCGTAGCAGACCACATAGCACAGTAGACGATTGTGTCTCATCCAGATTAGCCTGTTAATTGGCAAAAACTCTTCATGAGCGTCCATGTTGATACCATTGGATGTCATCCCTTTATTTAAATTCCTATCACCTTTTCTTTTTAAGGTGACTCCCATCTTTTCCAACATTGCCATTGTGATTGATTAAAGGCTAAGTAGAAATGCTGTTGCATGCATTTCAGTGCGGAGGGGTTGGGATGTTGGGAATTTGCCCTTGAAATTGGCAGGTGAGACAGAATCGGAGTTTTGACTCAGTCCACTACAGTACAATTTTCCCATAGTGAATTAGCAGTTACAATAATTTTGGTAGATATGGCCAGATAGCTACAATAGGTTTTTCAATAGAATTGTGACCCTCAAGGAACAACAGTCATATTTTCATTCATCGTACTTGTCTTGAGCGTGAGTAAGTTTACCTATTTAACCCAAGTCAGTTTAAAAAGAAGGAGTCAAGTACATCCAAACGTAGAAACTGAAAGAGATTTTGTTTATCGATCAAAACACTGGTATCTTTAGTTATTTTTTCACACATATATATTTTTTTATTGTGTGCATGGGAGTCTGGTAGCAAACAAATATTTTGTCTCTTTAATCAAAAATTTGTTAATTTCAGCTACTTTGTTTGTTTTTTAATTAATCAATTCAACCACTTTAAAATGCAATGCACTTTCACATTGCTTGCATTCTCAATTTTCAAAATCTTTATGGAATTGTTTCTCCCCACTAAACAATGTTCAGTGTAATTGACTTCTGCAGTTCTGACTGAATGATTCCGAGCTGACATCTATCAAACTTTGTATGTGATATTTCTACCTTCAAAATCAAACAGCCAAATCTATAATGTATAAATAATTACGTTCACCATCTTAGTGATAATAAACAGATTGCACATATATACCGACAATTCATACTGATACTTTGTAAAGCATATAGGAGTTTCCGCGAATCCAATCAGTGACGTCACATAATCTAATTTACATATGCAAATTAGCATTTTTGGTTGGCAAAGCCGAAGAATTATCACTATATAGCACTGGGATAGAATTTTTAATCTTTGACAACTTTTGGATTATATGCACGATTTTGGATCTGTAAAATGCATGTTAAACATTGAGATATTCATATTTTTTCTACCGATTTACTTTTTAATAAAAATAGACAAATATTTTTTCATGTGAATTTCAAAAATGT
>MJUU01045060.1:43719-54906 GCA_002080025.1 Modiolus philippinarum
TTTGTTGCAGAATTGTAATTTTGTTGCAGAATTTTTGCATATAGTCTCTAAATGTGCAATAAGCTTTTGGAATTTTGATTCCAGTTCCAACTGGGGTAAATTTCCTGAAAATATCAGTCAGTAGACAAAATGAATAGAGCATTTCTTTAAAAAATGAACGTAATTTTGCTATTAAGCGCCTACAAAGAGAGTCTGAAATTGAAAGAATGACCCAGTTGATCTTTTAAATTGTTGTAATAGTTATTCTCTTTCAAATGATAATTTTTTGATGCTTAGATTTTCATTTGATCTATTAAACATAAGCATTAATAAACTAGAAATACTGTTGCACTCCAGACAACAGAAACATTGCTTTCAATTAAATTATTGGTGTGTGTCTGAAAAAAAGGTTCCATTCTTGGATGAATGATCTTATATCAATGTTGTCTGAAACAAAGAACAATAGTGGGTTAGATATCAATATACAGGAAAAGGGGACTTATTAAACTTCAAAAGTTGCACTCCTGACAGACAAGGGTGGATGTATTTAATGACCTATCAGGAGGTGGTGTTGTTATCAAAATATTCAATATCATATTTTTCAGATGGAATTGATATTTCTTTACATTAATCAATATAAATATGTGATTTTCAAAGATAGAATTTTTACAGTATTCATTGATTTGCAGTTTTTCTATTTTTGCTGTTGCACTCCAGACATCGGACTCCAAATGTTCTTGTGCCAACTGCAGCAAAACATTTGCTAATATTCAGATACTAAATTCCTAACTCAAGATGTTAAACTTTAAGTGAAAAGTCTTACTTTTAAACAGATATCCGTTATTTTCTATTTCATATGTATTTAAAAAACTAATGTTAAAGAATGTCGCATAAAGTGTTGCACTCCAGACATTTTTTGGCATGTTTTTCGAACATAACTTTTTAACCATTAATGATATCTCCATGAAATTTTGCATGGACATGCTTTGTATCAAAACTTTTATATTTCTCAGCCTAGATAACAAAATATGCATTGGGCCATTTTTTTAAATATACAGCTTTCAAGTGAAGTGATACTGTGCATCTGATTTCATATAACTACCGAGAAGTTTTTCTGAGAGAGGGAAAATGAAGGCAAAAGGGGCATAAATAAGGGATTGTATCGGAGACTTTGATGCGGTAGTAAGAAATAAAAGCTTCAGTGAAAAGGATCGGAGCATCCGGGTCTAGAACAGAGAATTATCTACCCAAACCATAATTAAAAAAATAGATAAGTAAATAAAAAAAAATAAATAGACAAATAAAATAAATATGATAAAGGTAATTACAATTAGATAGCTATAAAAAAAATAAAAATAAATAATGAATAAATAAATAAATACTTTTGAATGAATAAAATAATGGGTTGAATTAATTTTAATCATAAAATTTCATTTTGGATAGTCGTCTAGGTAAATGTAAACAAACAACAAAATACCAGGGTTATTTACCTTCCTGGGACCGAGTTTGCCGAATAGTCATTCGTCAATTTATTAGTATAAAATAAAAATAGTTAATTAAATAATCGAAATAATGTGGAAAAATATCAAATTACTTTTAATGAAACAAATATTTTTTGCAAACATCCTAAAACAAGATAATTATTTATGTTTTTTTTCCCTTATTTTCCAGCTCGGGAAAATGTCTCGGGCTCTGGTTGGGGATACTAGAAATATTGGTACCCCTCGTTGAAACAGTCAAATCTAATTTCCGAGAAAATAACTGACCCCCGGACCCAAAGTTATAGTGAGAAGCCGGATACAGAATGTTAACATTTTGTATCCGGCCGGACCCGTAGTGGACCCGGACCCAAAATTATGCCACAACGTCACAAAATCTAATTTACATATGCAAATTAGCATTTTTGGTTGGCAAAGCCGAAGAATTATCACTATATAGCACTGGGATAGAATTTTTAATCTTTGACAACTTTTTGATTATATGCACGATTTTGGATCTGTAAAATGCATGTTAAACATTGAGATATTCATATTTTTTCATGTGAATTTCAAAAATGTGAAAGTTACGAAAAATTATATGGTTTACAAAATACGCTAATTCTATATATATTTAAAATGAAAGCTGAAAATTTTCACATCCTGCAAACGTGTAAACATTCCATAATTAAGATCAAAAACAATTATCCATTTATCTTAAATAACAAATTCTCATCAGGTAATTGAAAATGACATTTTTATGACCCTAATCAGCGACTACGATTTCTTGCCAACCAAAAGTAATTTTTCAAGCTTGTGACGCCACGGCGGAAACTCCTATAAGTGTCGCACATTTCACATTTAAGGACACGTTCGGGACTGTCTTCATGTTTTTTTTTGCACTCAAAACAAATAACAGTAGAATTAGACGCTAGTTTCTTTCAGAACAGTCGAACATCTTTTCATTTTTTTTTGTTAAAATGACGTAAAGCTTTAAAATCCGAAAGATGAGCGACGAAGGACTTCAAGTAGACAATGAAGTTCATGAACTTAAGTTAGGTTCAAGTTTTGACCCAAGATCTAAGGTCGCATTACATTCCATGAGATGTGAGTAGCATGGTAGACAAACCATCGGGCATATGTCATTTGAGCAAATTGGTCTTTTATGTGGTGGTTCAAATAATACGCCTTTAATTTGTTGTGTTTTGATGAAATAGTCAGAAAGAATGTGTCTTAACATATGAAGAGATTGTGCGAAGGCAATTTACACCTTATACAGGTTGGGAACACTCTCCCAAACGGGATATTGTATCCCAAACGGGATATTACACTGTATAACCCAAACGGGTTATTTATTTCATACAGTAAAATCAATAATTTTGGATTTTTTGCCAATATGACACAAAAGCACACCGTTTTAGATCAATGCAAACAACTTTTGTTTAGGAAGTTTTTTCACTCCACATGCTGCAGTTCCGTTTCCAAGATTGATCCATCAGAAAATGCTGATTTTCCTAGGGATCAATCAAGTCATACACAACAATGGAAACTTCCTAACCAAAAGTTGCGAATATTGATCTATTGAAATGCGCATTTGTGTCAAATTATAAAAAATTCAAAATAAGTGATTTTACTGTATCAGTGATTTAGCTAGCGCTCGTCACTTTCCCCATTGACGAATGTTTTTTAGAAGTGGCGAATTTTTTCAGACTGCAATTCGTCACTTGGAATTTTGAAAATCACCAAATATGAAAATCTTATGTTCATAATCTTTGTTACTGTAATCTAATTGTCCAAACTGACACTTTAATTAGACCTGTCATATCAATTAAAGGATTAGTTCAGTGGTAAACAAACGCCATCGGTGATTTGTTTACCTGTGTTCACTAATTTCCGATCAATCAGAGATAACCTGCTTACCTGTATGGCAATTAACCATCAGTTGTTTAAAATTATTATGGTATTGAACATTAAAAGTATTCTTTCAGCAAAATTTTCATAATTAACAGGTCATACTTCCCCCTTGAAAACATTGATTTTTTTTTTTTACAAACCACGTGTTTTGATAGTGGGTTATTTCCCCTTTAAAATTTGTCTTTCAATTTCCTTGAAATTATTTTGTAGACATTTAGTATGCTGATATTTGCTTCATTCAAGATCACACAAAATTTATATTGCACCACTATTTAATCTTAAAGGTGCTTAAAAACAACAAATGAATGGTATTTTGAAAAATAATTTATTTTTTATGACAAATATATAGAAGTTTGAATTAAGTTATGAAATACGTTAGACTGCAGAATATTTGCATGTAAATCTTGACATCAATACACCAAGCAGAAATGCATGTTGACTTAACTAAAGCATGCTTGATATGTTTTCTAAATTCTTAAGACAAATGTAAGAAGGAAGCACTGAGAGAGTATGAAAATACAAAGCTTAGGTGTGGAAGATGAACATATAAGGTGACTATAATATGAAGTATTAAATGCAAGAAAAAAAAAAAAAATTTAATAATCAAATTATTATCTGCATCAGTCAGGGGTGTAACCTATTCAAGTTATCAAATGAAGTACTTTTGTGTAACTGAATTGAGTGATCATGTATTTTCAGCAATAACTTATTTAAGTTATCAAGTGTTGATTTCTTGAAAATGTCCAACTTACATGTAGATTACAAATTTCTTTATGATAAAGATTTTTCTCAAACAAACAATAGTTTTTCCCATATGGTTTAGAATCTTAACTGTGTAATTACCCAAAAATTATAAATGCGCAAAGAGAGGAAATACATGCGCCAACCCCCATAAAGATTGGACCCTTGGGAAATTAAATCTCAATTATCTTTGAAATGGTTCATCAAAATCAATTAGACAGGCCATCATTAGATTGAGGTCAATTTGAACTACTTAATACATGTGTAATAATAAATTTAACTGTGTCCAATAAATAAGAATTTCAACAAAACTGAATATAATGTAAAAAAGACTTCAATAACTGAATGAAGTTATCAACAGAGTAATGTCCCTTGATTAACAAAACAGTAACTCGTATAGGTTATTGCTTCATAACTGGTATAAGTTATTTAAAAAAGTCAGTAGTTCATAGTAACTCATTTAAGTGATTTTGGTGATAACTTATTTAAGTTGCACCCCTGACTGTTCATGTTGATTACTATCTGCATAGTACACATCGGCCCGCGAAATTCGATACGCAAAAGTGACTAATGGTCTCAAAATCCTAGCTAAAACCCTGTGTATGAAATTTATATCCCGTTTGCATGGGATATAATATGAAAAAGAAAGGAAATGGGGTAAATGTCAAGGAGACAACATCCCATATCCAGGTTAAACGACCCAAAACAAAGCGTCTAGGGGTATCCATTTGGGATACAATATCCCGTTTGGGAGAGTGTTCCCAACCTGTTATAGGGACAATACAGAGGATCTACTGAATGAAACATCCCAATATCCCATTGCTAAAACTTGCAAATCCTGAAATCTTGGTCATTTTTCAGCTGTAAAGCAGCTCTACACTGTTGCTCTGGATAAAGACAGACATATTTGACAGACACACCTAGCAGACATCACTAATATGCATAGACATAGTGCCAATCTTGGGCTAACTGATCTGTGTAATGGAATATCAAAGGGGAAAGGAGAAAGGGTTGAGGCTATATATCTTCTCTCCATTGAGAACTGGTATTGTATATGATAAGCAGTTGACTAATTAGCCTAGTAAATCATAAAAATGTGGTTCATGTTTGATCTCTTTCATTTTATGTGTACTCATACATGTACTAGTATAACGCATTAAGAACCATCGAAAAGTAAAAGTCGTCCACTAAAACGGACCTGATAAAAATTAAATCTCCCTCATTGACCCCTCAATCTCCTGGTTTTTTGGAGGGAGATTTCCTGCATTGGCATCCTGACCTTATCATATGTATGGCTTGTATAATATAAAAGACAATATTTTCACCTATATTTCGCAGTTTTTTGCGGTCGTATTATGGTATGGCGCTGTCGTCGGCGACTTTAGTTCTAGTGGACGGATTGTTATCAAATTTTAGTATGCTGTTTTTTGGCACATTCTTAAGCCAGGGTTTTAATTTCGTGTTTGTGGTCCACCCGTTTTAGAATAATGGGCCAAAAATTGGGGAAATTAGGTATTTTGTGTCTGTGGACAGCATAACTTTAGTAGTAGTGAATGGATCATTTTCAAATTTAAATATGAGGTTTCTTGCCTCAAGCTTAAGCCCGGGTTTTAATTTCAGGTTCGTTGCCCGCCCATTTCAGAAAAAGGGCCAAAAAAGAGGTAAAATTGGGTATTTTTGTGTCTGTGGACAGAATAACTTTGGTTCTAGTAAATGTATCGCTTTCAATTTGTAGTATGATGTTTCTTGGCATATTCTTAAGAACCTGTTTTTGTTGTTTTATTTTTTTTAATTCATGGCCCCACCTGTTACAGAAAAAGGGGCCAAAAAGAGGTTAAATTACAGTTAGCTCAACGCGTATTGATTCTCGCTCTCTCAACACCGAGTATTTTCCTGGTGGGACACTGCAAAACACCGAAATTCACCGAAAAATCCTCTTGGAGGAATCACACGGATTAGCGTGTCGTTTATTGCCCTGAAAACGAAAATCCTCCCAACACCGCGAAATTTATTTACCCCTGTTCCTTTGATCTTTTGCCGGTAACCACAGTCTATCTATCCCCGGGTGACCGGTTTTGACGCACTTAAGAATATTTTCTGCTTTAGTGTAATTTTTATCAACACTGGTTATGTTTTATGCCGTTTTCTTGTTAAAATACAACATAATAAATCGATTAGCATCCAGACTTTGTGGTGTTCCACATACAAAGAAAAAAATACAGACCATTTTACGATTCATACCGAACCCTGATCACCGCCACCAAAAGGACCTGAAATGGCGCTCTTAGGGAAACCCTGTAGAAACTCATTCTCACTTAGAAATTTAATAATCTATATAGATCCATCTAAAATCTAATGACCAATGCCAAAACTGCAAACAAATATTTAAGATTGTGGTAAAGCTTTAATTTTTTGTTTGAAAACTTTTAATCATATTGCCATTTTGTCCCAAACTTACCAAATATTGATTTATCGCTAATAGGTTACCAGTCAGATCGAACATTTCAAATTGGGGTTGGGGTCTCTCAGAGAATTTATTTTTTCATTGCTTCTCTGCAATTCGTGACAACTACCGTTCAGAAATATTGTACAATTTTTGAAATACAAATATCTTTTACCACTGAAGGTACAGAATCAGAAGTCTTCTGATTCTTTAAGTTAAAATGTACATACCAAACATGGCGCAGAATTGCATGTTTCTAAAAAAATATATATAAGATAAGACTCTACTTCTAGTTTAAAATACTCTCACATACTCGACAGGGTTTCGATGAAAGGTTTTTGACTTGCGAAAAACATATAATGAGAGCAGCCGAGCCAATTTGGCTTTTCTGTATACGCCCAAATGGATATTTACTGAATGTTTTAGTGGTAGTGGGTTTTTGGTGTTAAGAAAAAACGGTATTTTTTGTATGAAATTCAGTAAAGTCATACATCTGCTATTTTGACAGACTTTAGAGATCACTAAATAATGAAATATATTTGCAATTCAATATCAATGAAAATAAAACTAGATGTTGTCGGAAACGACAGCTATCCCCGCACTCCCTGTTTGACACAGAAAACAGTTGTTATACACCCTTGGCATAATTTTTTCATTATCTTTGAAATCTACCTATTGATAGTCATTATTGTTACTAAAAGAATTCTAGGATATATGGTTGCTAAGTAGAATTCCAAAAAATAAGTGGTCTTTGAGACTTTCAGGAAATTNGGGTTTTTGGTGTTAAGAAAAAACGGTATTTTTTGTATGAAATTCAGTAAAGTCATACATCTGCTATTTTGACAGACTTGTAATTCCTCCATAAAAAAATCTTGAAACTTTTACTTATAAAAGGGATGAATAAAACTGAACAATGTTCGTAAGCAGGACATACGCTAAATCTTTAAATATTTTTAGAGGTTTAAATTAAGTTGAAACCGCATTTTGTTCCTGTAAAATGTTTAAATCCATAGTCTGGACCGGAATGTTTTTTGAGCGAAACATGTTGGAAGATTTACGCAGCACAAGGACGTATATTTCGTCCTTGCGCAGCAATACAAATAAATTACTTTTTTAAACGTTTTGGGACCTGATAGTTTTCAAATTATTACTTCTTCAAATGTATTTTCAAGAAAATGATTTGTCATTAACAGCGAGGATGTTGAAATTTCTACAACCGTCACAAATATTGACTTACAACTTGTCAATCATTTAATTTTGACAATCGGACAGGTAATTAACATTTATAAGTTTTATTGCCCTCAACAGCAATAAAACTTGCGGTGTTGAGATTAGAGTTTGGGAGGGATTTTGGAGATTAATCTGAAATTAACCGTGTCACACCGTGTTACACCGAAATCCATGATAAGAGATAGAACTAACTGTAGGTATTTTTGTGTCTGTGGACAGCATAACTTTGGTTCTAATGAGTGGATCATTTTCAAACTTTAGTATGAGTATTTCCTGCCACAAGCTTAAGCCCGGGTTTTAATTTCAAGTTCATGGCCCGCCGTTTTAGAAAAAGGGGTTAAATTTGGTGTTTTCACAAATTTGAGTGTAGAATCTTTATTCTTTTTCACATTTTGATGGGGTTTCTTTCAGTGTACTCCCAAGGAAATTTCAAATCAGGTGTTTGCCAATGGATTTCACATAGCATGTGCCTTTCATGAGGTAAATTGGGCCCAAAAAGGGCGAATTTCAAAAATTTTTATTTTTAAATTTTTATTCAAATTATTCATGTTACATGTATTATTAGATTTTGATGCAGTTTTTTGCAATGGATTAATATAAATGAAAAACTGACATTGTGCTGCACCATTGATTTTTGATAACTTGTTTCCTTTCCCAGCTATGAGGGGCAAAATGGGGTAAAAATGGCAAATATGTGGATTACCTAATACTTTGATTTTTCATCCAATCTCATTGGGATTTTTTTTATTTGGATTCCTCTCATCGTAAGCTTTCTTTAGTATTCAAGGGATTTGGTATAGCTCTTACAATGACCATTACAATGTTTCTGTTTCACAAATGAGAACAGATATCTTTGGGTAGAACCAGAGTTTGTTACCAGACTGACTAACACCGACTGTGACAAAATCGGACTTTTCACTGGCAATGTGACGGGTGCCACACGTGGAGCAGATCATGCTTACCCTTCCGGAGCACCTGATGATACCTCAGTTTTTATAGGGGTTCACACTGCTAGTGCTTTAGTTTTGCGTTTTTGCTCATTTTTGTTTGTTTGTTATGTCTTTGTCATACTGTATCAATTCATGTTGCTGTGAATCAGTCTGTGCCTTTAGCCACTAGCCCTACGCCCGAGACTAGTAAAATCAGTCTCGGGCTAGTAAAATTTGAAGTCACTAGCCCGGTGGGCTAGTTAAAATTGTACCTTAATAACAAAGATTCTTCTATAAGGGCGAGTGAAATTGATTTTGGGCTAGTACAACACAGGACCTTACTAGCCCCTTCGGGCTAGTGAATGAAAAAGTTTTTGGCACAGACTGGTGAATTGCCGTGATTTTAGAATTTCGACTTTCCTTGATCTTGCTTCAGTATTCATTTGCTGATGTATATTACCATTTCCAAGCTAAAAAGGTTAAAGGGGCCAGAATTGCAATTTTTTTAGAAATATGTGAAATCTTTATTTTTCATCAGATTTTGATGGGATTTTTTTCTTTGGATTCCTCTCATTGTAAGCTTTCCTCAGAATTGCAATAGATTTTGCATCGCTTTTACGGTTTCCAATTTATAAGGGGTCAAAGTGGCCAAATTGCAATATTCAAAATTTGTGAAATCTTTATTTTTCTTTGGATTTCTCTTGATGTAAGCTTTTAGTTGGTAGTAAACAGATACTTCTTAGCTCTCAATAATTGATTAAAAGGGATAATTTTTATTTTCACTAATTTGTGTCCTGTTAATTAATAATAAATGTGTCAAGGTCCTTTTTGTGTCCTGCAAATTACTGTGTCCACATTTATTTTAATTTGCACTTGTTCAAATTTCAGTGGTCGACTTGCTGCGGTCATAGGATGCTGCACTCGGCGTAGCCCTTTATTAGTTGTCAAATGCAAATTGACAAGTGTCTGTTCAGTTCTTATTGAAGTGGGTCTCGATGAGGTATAAGCGGGAAGCGGGATTGACCTTTTTAAGCAAGCGGGAAACGGGATCGTGGAAAAAAAGTGCAAGTGAAAACGGGAAAGGATGTCCAGCGTGAAGCGGGAATTGCTGAAAATTGAGCCCGTGAAACGGGAAAAGATGACCTCCTTAAGAGTCTTTGTAAAATATTTTCCCGCTCGGAAAACGGGAATGTGCAGAAAAATTTCCGGGATTTCGGAAAGGGACCCCCATCGAGACCCCCATTGAAATGCTTTTATAATTGCATTTTGTCATTTTTTCGGGATAATGAATCACACACATTTTCAAAATAAAGATTAAATCTGCTTTATATCAAACTGCATTTTACTGGGGAGACAGAGTGTACAATAAGAAAAATGGATAAAAAGGTTCAAGTTTTGGTATATGGAATATTTTCATAAAATAGTGTTATTTCTGGGAATGGAAATCTTTGAATTAACACTTCAAAAGAATTTTCTATAAATTTACTGTGAAATTTTTTCAAAAGATAAAAGACTTTCAACATTTTTCTATTGTTCAATTAAAAAAAAGTTTTTATACGACCGCAAGAATATGGTATCGGCTGGCGTCGGCGTCTGTGGACAGCATTACTTTGGTTCTAGTGAACGGATTGTTACCAAATTTTAGCATGATGTTTGTTGGCACAAGCTTAAGCCCGGGTTGTAATTTTGCGTTCCTTGCCCAACCTGTTTTTGAAAAATAGGCAAAAAAGGGGTTAAATTAGGTATTTTAGTGTCTGTGGACAGCATAACTTTGGTTCTAGTGGACGGATTGTTTTCAAATCTTAGTATGATGTTTCTTGGAGCATTCTTGAGAAGCGTTTTTTATACGACCGCAAAAATTTTGCGGTCGTATTATGTTATGGCGCAGTCGTCTGCGTCGGCGTCTTTGGCCAGCATAACTTAGCTTCTAGTGGATGGATCATTTTCAAATTTCAGTATGTGGTATCTTGGCATAATGGCTATCCCGGGTTCAAATTTTGGGTTTATGGCCCCACCCGTTTCAGAAAAAGGGGCCAAAAAGGGGTAAAATTGGGTATTTTTGTGTCTGTGGACAGCATAACTTTGGTTCCAGTGAACAGATCATTTTCAAATTTAAGTATGATGTTTCTTGGCAGATGCTTTAGCCCAGGCTATAATTTTATGATCCTGGCCTTGCCCGTTTTAGGAAAAGAGGCCAAAAGGGGTTAAATTGGTTGTTTTCACATATTTGACTGTAGAATCTTTATTATTTATCGGATTTTGATGGGGTTTCTTTCAGTAAACTCCTTAGAAAATTTCCAATCTGGTATATGCCAACGGATTTCACGTGGCATTTACCGTTCACGAGATAAATGGGGCCCAAAAGGGGCGAATTTCAAAAATTTCATTTTTTTATTTTTAGTCCGATTTTGAGCAATTTTTTCCAAAGGATTCCTAATGAAAAATTATCTAACGCTCTACTATTAGATTTTTGGTA
>MJUU01045060.1:58220-68514 GCA_002080025.1 Modiolus philippinarum
TTTGGTAAATTTCCTGAAAGTCTCAAAGACCACTTATTTTTTGGAATTCTACCTAGCAACCATACTTAAAATGTTTGTGTAGTTTAGGACGAACATTTTCATCAATTGGATTTCAAAAATATTTGATTCCAATTTTGGTAAATTTCCTGAAAGTCTCAAAGACCACTTATTTTTTGGAATTCTACCTAGCAACCATACTTAAAATGTTTGTGTAGCTTAGGACGAACATTTTCTTCAACTGAATTTCAAAAATATTTGATTCCAATTTTGGTAAATTTCCTGAAAGTCTCAAAGACCACTTATTTTTTGGAATTCTACCTAGCAACCATACTTAAAATGTTTGTGTAGTTTAGGATGAACATTTTCATCAATTGGATTTCAAAAATATTTGATTCCAATTTAGATAAATTTCCTGAAAGTCTCAAAGACCACTTATTTTTGGAATTCTACTTAGCAACCATATATCCTACAATTCTTTTAGTAACAATAATGACTATCAATAGGTAGATTTACAAAATAATGAAAAAAATATGCCAAGGGTGTATAACAACTATTTTCTGTGTCAAACAGGGAGTGCGGGGATAGCTGTCGTTTCCGACAACATCTAGTATCAAACTGCATTTTACTGGGGAGACAGATTGAACAATAAGAAAAATGGATTATATGGAATATTTTCATAAAATAGTGTTATTTCTGGGAATGGAAATCTTTGAATTAACACTTCAAAAGAATTTTCTATAAATTTACTGTGAAATTTTTCAAAAGATAAAAGACTTTCAACATTTTTCTATTGTTCAATTAAAGTTTTTTAGAGAAGGCTGAAATAAAAGTATCGATTTTTAAATAAAGAAAGTCATGGTCAGATTTTTGCAGACGAAATGTATTCTATTTTTAGCTCACCTGGCCTAAAAGGCCATGTGAGCTATTGCCATCACTTGGCATCCATCGGCGTCCGTCCGTCGTAAACTTTTTCAAAAATCTTCTCCTCTGAAACCGCTAGGCCAATTTGAACCAAACAAGGCCTGAATCATCACCAGGGTATCTAGATTCAAAATTGTGTTTGATTAGTCCGAGGACCAAACAACATGGCTGCTGTTACACAAAATGTACTAAAAATAGCACATAGTGGTAAATTGCTGTTTTTGGCAAATAACTCAAAAACCATTACAGATATCAAAAATCTGACTGTGGTAAAAGTGATCAGCATGACAAGATTTACCTGCCATGCAATTTTGAAGAAAATCCAAAAACCCGTCTTAGAGTTATTGCCCTTTTTCCATGAAAATTTCAAAATTTTGATATTCTTTATTTTTTATCTTGAAAACTATAACAGATAGTGGTCAACTTTAAATTGCAAAAATGTTCAGCATATCAAGATCTACCCACCTTGTAATTTTGAAGAAAATCTCACTACCCATATAGGAGTTTTTGCCCTTTATTGGTCAAATTCAGGAAATTTGATACTTAAAAAAATCTTCTCCTCAGAAGCCACAGGGCCAATTGATACCAAACTTGACCTGAATCATCACCAGGGTAAACAGTTTCAAAATTGTGTTCGATTAGTCCGAAAACCAAGCAACATGGCTGCTGTTACTAAAAATAGAACAAAGGGGTACAGTGATTTTGTAAGCCTTGTTTTACTACCTTATAAATGCTGTTTCCCCTGGGACTTTTACCCAAAATTGACCACAGCTACCTTTTTTTATTCCCAATTGTGTTGACAAAATTCCCAAAAGGAATGAGATGGCATATTAAATTCTCCCAAATCATTAAACTGCATCCTGTTCTTTGTAGTAAATGTAATCTTACATGCATATCTTGAAGTGTCCCTACAATGAATCCAATCCTGAACCATTTCTGGTGACATGGAATGATTTTACAATATTTAATGTTTGAAGTCAAGTTCCCAATTTATCGAAAATTGTGCTATATTTTCCCAATCAAAAAGGCATAGGCAGTTTTTAAAAAGGCAACAAAATCACTGGGGTAAATTGCATTTTTTGCAGATAACTCGAAAACCGTTACAGATATCAAAAATCTGATAGGTGTGAAAATAATCAGCATGTTAAGATCTAACCGCCCTGCAATTTTAAAGAAAATCCGAAATCTAGTGTTGGAGTTATTGCCCTTTTTCCGTAAAATTTTCTAAATTTTAATATATATTTTTTTTATTTTAAAAAGTGTAACAGATAAAGGTCAAGTGTAAATTTCAGAAAGATTCAGCATATCAAGATCTACCCAGCCAGAAATTTTAAAGAAAATCCAAAAATCTTTGTAGGAGTTGTTTGCCCTTTTTCATGGAATTTTCAAATTTTCATATTTAAGTCGTCTTTTATATCCATAACTAGAGAAAATGAAGGTTTAGTGTAAATTGATTAAAATGTATGACATGCTATGGCAACTCGTAAACTGGTGTATAAAATTGTTCATTGACCGCCATTTTCTAAATGGCCGCCAAAAAAAGGCGGGAAAATTAAACATTGTCCGATTTCAATGAAATTTGGTTTCCAAATAGGTTTGATGTCGCAAATTCAAACCAATGTTCAAAATTGTTCGTTGACCACCATTTTCAAAATGGCTTCCACAAAAGGCGGGAAAATTCAACATTGTCTGATTTTAATGAAATTTGGTTTCCAAGTGGATATTGATGTTGCGACTTCAAAACAGATGCTGAAAATTGTTTGTTGACCTCCATTTTCAAAATGGCCACCAAAAAAGGCGGGAAAATTTGACATTGTCCAATTTCAATGGAATTTGGTTTCCAAATGGGTATAATTGATGTCGCAAATTCAAACCAATGTTAAAAATTGTTTGTACACCGCCATTTCAAAATGGCCACCAAAAAAGGCGGGAAAATTCAATTTCAATGAAATTTGGTTTCCAAGTGGATATTGATGTTGTGAATTCAAAACTGATGTTGAGAATTGTTCGCTGACTGCCATTTTAAAATGGCTGCAAAAAAGGCGTCAAAATTCAACATTTTTTTATTTCAATGAACTTTGGTGTCCAAGTGGATATTGATGTTGTGACTTCAAAAGTCGTGTTGAAAATTGTTTGTTGACCGCCATTTTCAAAATGGCCACCAAAAAGGCGGCAAAATTCAACAATTTCCTATTTCAATGAAATTTGGTTTCCAAATAAATATTGATGTGGTAACTTAAAAATATGGTTTTAAAAATTGTTGTTGACCGCCATTTACAAAATTATGTCTCAACTTCAAAACTGGTGTTGAAAGTGGTCATAAGCAAGTACATTTTTGTCAAAAAAGTGCAAAAAAGAAATATAGTAAAACAAGATCAGACTTTAAATACAGTTTAAGATATTGGTAGTGTTTGAGCTAACAAAGTTTGAGAGACTTAAGTTCAACTGTATAACTTAAAATGTAAGCTTCATTGTGGCAACTGAAAGCCAGGTGAGCAATACAGGCTCCTGGGAGTCTCTAGTTATACTTTCAATTTTAAAATGCGGCAAACAGGAAACATGCATTACTAGGTAAAACAACGGGTTGTTATGGAAGTATCGAGTATGCTGAATTTAAAATTTTCCTTATGATTTGATTACATTTTGATATCTATCAAAGGCGTACTAGTCCACTTTCTGTAAGACTCCACGTACTGTTACTCTAGTTCATTCACATAGGTGTTAACCCTTATGTTTTGTGTGTGAGACTCACTCTAACTCAACCATTCTCCCACTAATGTAAAGCCACCTGAGCGCGAGATTAATACAATCTAACACCATTGAAAGTGCAAGATCGAGAAATCTCAGACACCCAAGGGTAAGATTTCAACATTTCTCTGACGAGGCTTGCTGAGTCAGAGAACCATTGAAATCTTACCCGAGGGTGTCTGAGATTTCTTTATCTTGCATTTTCAATGGTGTTTGATTGTTTTTCTCACAAAATACAAATTTCTGTATAACCAGACTCTAGTTGGCGTCCGCCATGTCTAAGCAACTTACTATCACATCGATAACGTCATAATTTATTTCCGCACGTGAAATTCTTATCTTACCCGATATTAAGAAATATCAAAAACGTTCCCGGGAAAAATATGACGTCATAATTGGTATACGTTTACTGAAGCTGGATACTAACTTTGTTTTCAACAATTGGCATGCAATTTTAAATATATGTTTAAATATAAATCGCATATCTCAATGTTCATGATAAATTGCTAGTCCAAAGGTACATTTTCATTCTTTATATAAACAGTAAGATTTATTAGATCAGAAAACAAATAATACTGGATAAGTCGCATGAAAATTCGAAGCGATGGCAGACATCTTGTAATTTTCGCACGTGCTTGCGATTGAAGTGAGACAGCCCCCCGCAAAGGGGTAAGATAGAAATATCTTACACCCCCAAAATCACGAGATATATCGATCCCATAGGCGAGAAAAGGATATCTCAAACGGCTAAAAATAGGTACTGGCTTGTCTCAAATGTGAGAAAAAAATCTCCCACTTACATGCTTTCCTCCCACATAATCTCCCACTAATGATCTTTTTCGCATTTGGTCAAACTGAAAAGTTCCAGGTGAAGTTATCGTACACATTTGGTTATTGATTGTTGTGTCAATTAACATAGGCACATGACAGGTAGAACTCTGCAGTTAAACAGGTTAATTAGACTGATTAATTAGTGTTGATAGGGGCAGTCATTAGGACAAATGTTTTTATATATAATCAGTCAACAGTGACAATGATTATCAAGAATCAACACAGATATAAATTTGATACCTGGATCATGTGTGGATAGGAAAATTTTAATAAATATCATTAATTACCTCCCTTGTATAATTTTCCATTTTGAAATAGGAGTTTCTGCCCTGACGTCACAGGCTTGAAAAATTACCAATGGTTGACAAGAAATCGTGGTCACTGATTAGGGTCATAAAACTGTCATTTTCAATTGACCAGTAAAAAGTTGTTAATTCAGGTAAATTGATAATTTCTTTTGATCTAAATTACGTAATGTTCACACTTTTAGAGGATATAAAAAATTTCAACTGATAATTTTCAATTCATATAGAATTAGCTTACTTGTAAACCACATGAATTTTTCGATTTTTCACAGTTTTGAAATGCAAATGAAAAAATATTCGCTAAAATTTTTTTTAAAGTAAATCTTTAGAAAAATTATGAATTTCAATGATAAATATGCATTTTACAGATAAATCATGTTTCTAAAAAAAGTTATTAAACAATGAAAATTCTATCCTTTTAGTATACAAGAGTAATTGTTGAGCTTTGCCAACCAAAAATGCTAATTTATGCAAAAATGCAAAAATGGTAAATTAGATACTAAAATTTATGATAAAAGGGACGATTTTTCTTTTCCCATAGTTAATTATCCATTTCTGGATGGCGATGTTCCATTAATGCCATCATATGGTGTTTACATATCTCAACTTGTTCGATTTGCTCGAGTATGTAATAAAGTTTGCGATTTTAATGAACGGAATCTTTTCATAACTGAAAAACTATTACATCAGGGTTTTTGTTATCACAAACTAGTTAAAACCTTTACTTAATTTTATCATTGATATAAAGACTTAGTTCATAAATACAATGCAACCTGTAAACATCTAATCAAGGCTGGTATTTCACATCCCTTATTTTACGGTAATGTTTTACATAAGAGTAAAAAATACTTAACTCGCCTAACAAACTTATAAAACCTTTAAATCGTCTAATTCATAAGGGTTATAATTACGGTATTGTCGTCAAGTCATTACGTATGGCCTTCTTCGGTATTAACATTGATTTTTTGATAGAGTCTTTGCATTTAAACTAAACACATTCTAAATTTCTAAAATCTGTATTGCATGGACACGGGTTATGTATTCCGGTATATGCATGAAATCATTATCCTAAACTCCTCACAGGAAGGATTCTTTGTGGAAGCTGTATACTGAGGGTACATAACTTACTTTGTCAGTTGGTAATGGGTCTGGAGCTGGCATGTCAGGTAACTGCTAGTAGTCTCTTGCGATTTCATGTTTATGTCCGTATATTTAGTTCTTTCAGTTTCATTTTTTACAATTGACTCAGTCCTGTTGCCACCTGAATTTTACTGTTGTTACGATTGTTTTTTGATTTATCACATTGGCTGTAGGAGGAAGGTTTGGGCCCAATAAAACTAGTTTAACCCCGCCGCAGCAGGTTTGCGCCTGTCCTAAGTCAGGAAATGTATTAAGCCTTTGTGTGTCTTGTCTTTTTTCTAGTTAGTTTACTTAATGTCTATAGGAGTCTAGGATGTTGTTTATTTCGCTGAACCTGATTACTCTTTATTCAGAGGCCGACTCCGACCTACCATTGGTTGTGGGGTTTTCTCACCGTTCGTTGAAGATCTTATGGTGGCTTTGAGTTGTTATTACTCCCTTTGGGTCGTTGTCTCTTTGACACATTCCCGGTTTCCCTTCTTTTTTCTAATTTGCATATGTAAATTAGATTTTGTGACATCACTAATTAGATCTGCTAAAACTCCTATACTGAGTCTGATTGATGCATGTAACTTTACTACCAATGTGCCACAGGAATTATAACACTCAGAAGCATACAGACATCCTTCAAAATGTTTGTTACTGAACACAACCCCAGAATCTGCCATTTATTCAGAAAACTTTTCACGGGATCCTTGATTTGCATCGTCATTTTTTGGGGACTGCAGATTGCAAAATTTATTTTCTCAGGAATTTGGGATTGGATTTTTGATTCCAGCTGATCAGATACTCTCCTACTCTACCTCAATTTTTTTTTTCTGATGATTGCTACCATTTGCATCATATTTGGTAGCGAATTTGAGTCTTCTGTTGTTTCTCAGCAATAACATACTTCATTACCTGATTATTTACCGGTAATCAACATGATTAACATGATTAATGAAATATTGTATGCAATGAATGAATATACAAATATACAGTGAAACCTGTCTAATCTAACACCTGAGTATTCTGACATCAAATCAAATATAATGTTTGGTCACAACATTAGAACTCAAACAACCTGAGTAATCCAACACATTTTAATGACCCATATGGCATCGTACTAGACAGGTAAAAAGAATTATGAATATTTCTGTATTTCAGATGATTTCAAACCAGCTTCTGTTGACACAACTAAAGATGCTACAGTGGAAGTTGGGGAAAGAAACCAGATAACAGTCACAGTTCCTCATGTTGAGGTAAAGGAAAGTAACAAATAAGGAAATGGTAACAGTTTCTTATGTTAAGGTTAAACAAATAAAAATGATAATAGTTGATCACATTTTGAATTTATAATATGGGTACAGTGTTTTCCACAATTACAAGGCTTTGGCATGAATATCAGTTAAAATGATCTCGAACTTAATTTAAAAACAACCACCTGCTTCAAGTTAAAGGTGGTTGTTTCAAAAATAAAGGTGGTTGTTTTAACCACTTTTAAACAAGAATGGAAAACACTGTTGAAGATATACTGTCATGTTAGGAGGAAGTTATTAGCCATTGGGATATTGGTTCCAACAGGTACTTAAGTTAAATTCTAGTTTAATTTAAGTGTTCTACATGTATTAAAGATCACATAAGAACTGTGTAAAGAAGACAAAGTGGTACTAACAAACATATAATTTCAGGGAGCTGGTACAGATCATACTGTATATAAAGGCAACAAGAGACCATGTTTAAAGGAATGTGTACTAATTATAGACCACCAGACTGGGACATTTACTCTGGAGAAACTTACAAATAATATTCAGCTCAAAAAGACGAGGTAATTTATTTTAAACGTTACACTTGATTATATTAATTAATAAAAGAATTTATTTTGCTTTGTCTTATTTCATCATGTACATATTATATTTTATACAATGAAGAACAATTAATGGACAAACAAATGTTGCAGCTGCACTTTGAATCTATTTCAGTGAGGGAACTCAATATTTTTTCCCATTCGCCATTTTGGCGAGTGTAGATTACTTACAGCTTGCCAAACTCCCTTTATACTCGCCAAATTTTGCAGTTTATCAAGTGGGTTAAACTCAGCAAAAGGTCCCATTTGGCTGAAAGGAGAATAATTTTAGTTAAAAAAATTATCCCATACTTTTATCAGCTTGAATTTGTAATATGAAATCAATTGGATAGTGTACCAAAACCAAATATGATCAAACAAAGATTGTCCTCATGAATGTCAATTATGCACAATGTCTAATGCTACTTCAACAAAAACTTCTTTTTCACAATTTCGCGGGTAAGTAAGTAGTTTCTAAACATTGACATGTTATAAACATCAAAATTCACGCTATATTTAGACTGCAACCACATGGGCCTACTTCGATTTGGACAGCTCTAGAGTAGAGTTGCTGTTACGCCTTTTTAGTTCCGTCCCACTGGAAATGACTAGCCAATCAAAGCCGTCCTCTAAAAATTTTACACATGCGCAGTCATGATTTTTGCCGCCATTTTAACCCTAGATTAACTCGATATTAACCCTGCTTTTCAAAGGGTTGCGCGAGTTAACTCTAGACGAGTAGACTCGTATCGTTCGATTGCCATAACTCGTTTAACTCGATGTAAAAGTTAACCCGAGTTGGACAAATCAAAGAAGGCCATGGTTTCCACCAATGCTAGAAATCGAAAGTATCTTTTCTTCGATCTGCGCATGACAATTTCAAAGGGAGATAATACAATTATTTTGATTGGCTAATTAAAATAGACTCTTCAAAACGATTGCTTGATGGATATTGATTTACAANTAGGGTCTTTGCATTTAAACTAAACACATTCTAAATTTCTAAAATCTGTATTGCATGGACACGGGTTATGTATTCCGGTATATGCATGAAATCATTATCCTAAACTCCTCACAGGAAGGGATCTTGGTCGAAGCTGTATACTGAGGGTACATAACTTACTTTGTAATAATAATAATAATAATAATAATAAAGGCTTTATTTCAAGAGGGTAACACAGTTAGTTACAAACTAATCTTCCCTGAGGCCCTCAACAATAATATATTGTAAACCATTATAAACAAATTTGTAAATATAGCATAGAAATAACATACAAATATAACTACCATAATTAAAAACAATTTTAAAACTCATCTGATTCTGAAAAATCACCATTAACAGGTTGTTGAAGAATGAACTTCTTTAAGTTTTCCTTAAAGGAATTTATAGAGGGTGAGTATCTTATTCTGTTTGGCAGTTCATTCCATAATAATGCCCCCAAATAAGTGAAAGATTTTTTATTAAGTTCAGTCTTGGGTTTTGGGACTTTTAAATTACCATTAACAACATTTCTCAGAGAATAAGGATTTTCTTCAGAAAGGAATTGAAATTTATTGATTAGATAAGATGGTACTTCTTTTTTCAAACATTTATAAACTAACAGATATTTATGATATTTTATTCTATCATGAACTTTCATCCATCCAAGAGTCTTAAAAAGAGGATCTGAAAATGCAAAAAAATGTGCATCAAGTATCAGTCGTGCTGCTCTTTTTTGTAGTTTTAGAATTCGGTTTAGGCCTTCATTATTACAATTTCCCCATGTAACACAACAATAATCTATCAATGGCAAAATATAACCATCGTAAATAAGCTTTCGTGATTCAAGATTTAAAATTTTTTTAATTTTGGAAAGAAGGTATATTCGAGATGAAATTTTAGAGCATATCTGATCTAAATGACTTGTCAAGCACAAATTTGGATCTATTTTGACTCCAAGTATTTTTTCATTTATTGAACAATATATAGCACCATCCATGACATTAAGGGAAATTTCAGTATCTAATAAAGATAGCTTTTGTCTTGTGCCAATAACCATACATTTTGTTTTTTCACAATTTATGAACATGCCATTATCTGAACACCATTGATCAACTTGAAATAGGTCATCTTGAGCTTTATCCAAAATTTCATTTAATGATTTTCCAGAAATATGCATTGTTGAATCATCTGCATACATATCAGTATCACAATCTTTAATATACAAAGGTAAATCATTTATATACAAAATAAACAACAGGGGCCCAAGAGTCAGTTGGTAATGGGTCTGGAGCTGGCATGTCAGTTAACTGCTAGTAGTCTCTTGCGATTTCATGTTTATGTCCGTATATTTAGTTTTTTCAGTTTCATTTTTCACAATTGACTCAGTCCTGTTGCCACCTAAATTTTACTGTTGTTACGATTGTTTTTTGATTTATCACATTGGCTGTAGGGGGAAGGTTTGGGCCCAATAAAACTAGTTTAACCCCGCCGCAGCAGGTTTGAGCCTGTCCTAAGTCAGGAAATGTATTAAGCCTTTGTGTG
>MJUU01045060.1:69788-81631 GCA_002080025.1 Modiolus philippinarum
AACATATAATTTCAGGGAGCTGGTACAGATCATACTGTATATAAAGGCAACAAGAGACCATGTTTAAAGGAATGTGTACTAATTATAGACCACCAGACTGGGACATTTACTCTGGAGAAACTTACAAATAATATTCAGCTCAAAAAGACGAGGTAATTTATTTTAAACGTTACACTTGATTATATTAATTAATAAAAGAATTTATTTTGCTTTGTCTTATTTCATCATGTACATATTATATTTTATACAATGAAGAACAATTAATGGACAAACAAATGTTGCAGCTGCACTTTGAATCTATTTCAGTGAGGGAACTCAATTTTTTTTCCCATTCGCCATTTTGGCGAGTGTAGTTTACTTACAGCTTGCCAAACTCCCTTTATACTCACCAAATTTTGCAGTTTATCAAGTGGGTTAAACTCAGCAAAAGGTCCCATTTGGCTGAAAGGAGAATAATTTTAGTAAAAAAATTATCCCATGCTTTTATCAGCTTGAATTTGTAATATGAAATCAATTGCATAGTGTACCAAAACCAAATATGATCAAACAAAGATTGTCCTCAGGAATGTCAATTATACATAATGTCTAATGCTACTTCAACAAAAACTTCTGATTTATTCTTGGTTGCCTTTTTTCACAATTTCGCGGGTAAGTAAGTAGTTTCTAAACATTGACATGTTATAAACATCGAAATTCACGCTATATTTAGACTGCTACCACATGGGCCTACTTCGATTTGGACAGCTTTAGAGTAGAGTTGCTGTTACACCTTTTTAGTTCCGTCCCACTGGAAATGACTAGCCAATCAAATCCGTCCTCTAAAAATTTTACACATGGGCAGTCATGATTTTTGCTGCCATATTAACCCTAGATTAACTCGATATTAACCCTACTTTTCAAAGGGTTGTGCGAGTTAACTCTAGACGAGTAAACTCGTATCGTTCGATTGCCACAACTCGTTTAACTTGATGTAAAAGTTAACCCGAGTTGGACGAATCAAAGTAGGCCATGGTTTCCACCAACGGCAGAAATCGAAAGTATCTTTTCTTCGATCTGCGCATGACAATTTCAAAGGGAGATAATACAATTATTTTGATTGGCTAATTAAAATAGACTCTTCAAAACGATTGCTTGATGGATATTGATTTACAAATTTGGTCCTAGGGGAAAACCAGATGCGTAGTTTAGTTTCATTGATTTTATTAACGACCCAAAGAATACTTCGTGACCTGCAACTTGCCTCAAAAGTTCCACTCGCCAAACTGGCAAGTATGGAGTTCTTGACACTTGCCAAATGAGAATGTTACTCGCTTTTGGCGAGTTGGCGAGCGGTGACTTCCCACACTGTATTTTGAAGAAAATGTTTTCATGCCCATTAGCATCCCGTTTCATCACGGGCAAACAAATACTGTAGCAAAAAGGAGAAAATTCTAAAATACTTTAAACTTATTTATTTTGGCGGGTGGCTCTGGAACGCTAAAAATAGTACCAGTGAAAATAAGTATTTGTGTAGGAAAAGCCATTTTAACATTGAAAACCGTGAAAATTGATACCTGCAAATATATGGATCTTTCATAAACCGCAAAAATAAGCATCCTCGAAAATTGATACGTTTACAGTAATATTAAATACAAAAACATGGCAATTATGTGCTAAACTGCAAATGTAATATTTTAACTGGTTTTAACATGACCATTAAACAAGAAATTGACATGTAAATAATTTTCTCCTTTTGAAATGAGTTATAGAGATTTTGCTATCCTCAGTAAATATTCATTATCTATATGTTTGCGATTCTGTCAGTCTGAAAGACTTTGATAGAGTCTATACAATAAGTTCATGATCAATACAAGGATTTCAATCCTACCAGTAAATCCCACACAGACACGTGTATATGTAGGGGTGTAAACACGCACTGGTGCATCAGAATCTTTCTGTTTTTATCTGGGAATTGATTCTAGAACTGTCTTATTATACCCCTGCTCTGTAAGAGAGGGGGTATACTGTTTTTCCCTTGTCTGTCCGTCCGTCCCTATAGAAATTTGTCAAGGATTTCTCGGCTTGAGTATGTAGTAATGATTTGATATTTGGTCTGAAGCTTTAGAATGACGAGTTGTACCCTGTGTCCCCTTTTCAAGTGGGAACTCATCCACTTCCTCTTTGACGATAACTTTGATTTTTCCCCTTATAGCCATATATTGAAATTTTTCGTGAAGAATTTCTCAGCTTGTGTATGAAGTAATGATTTGATATTTGATCTGAAGCTTTTATATGATGAGTTGTACAGTGTCTCCCCTTTCAAGTCCGTAACTCATCTACAGTACATACAGAGTGTTTCAGTTACAAAACACCCTGGTCTGACATAAGTGAAAACACCAACAATTGCTGGTGTTTACACTGACATTTATGACTTGCCAATATATTTCTATGTAATTAAGGTAGATGGGTACTCCAATTTTTTTCCATAGATTTTTTTTATTTTTACAGGAAAGTTTCCTTATTATATATGCATTGAAATAAACAAATTAAAAAAGGGGGTCACCGTGCTTGTTTTTCAAAAAACTGATATCAAAATAATCAAATATTTCTAATGAATATATAGGGAAAAACAGGTTTATTGTTGATTTCTTTTAAACTATTCCATAGGTTTCCTTCTACTTTACTCATGTGTTAGCCCTTTGAACATACTTTCAAAAAATATAAAGAAAAATGGGGGTCACCGACTTTGTTTCCATACAATTTGTAAAAAGTGAATTTCCATAGTGCTATCTATGTAAAAATATTTTTATCAGATTATCTCCCTTTTTCAAAAATCATCTTCCAGTTTATTTAATTATCAAGTTACCATACCTCGTCTAATTAGATAAAGACATGTGAAATCAAGTCCATCTAGGTCCTTTGCATTTTTTATTATGGATATAATATTGATTGATTCATTACAAATAAAAATATTTGCATATTTAAAAAGCAGATAATACCATAACAGCATAAAAACAAATTCAAAATGGCGGAAGACTACCGATCTACCTTAACAACAGGATTTTCGCTGGTGTTTATACTGACATTTGCTGGTGTTTATACCAGCATTTGCTGGTTTTACTGAGTATGTGAATTATGTCAGACTTGAGTGTTTTGTAACTGAAACACTCTGTGTGTACTGTACTTCCTGTTTGATGATAACTTTGATTTTTTTCCATTATTTCTTGAGGATTTATCATTGTGTCCAAACCTGTATTTTGTCCCCACACACTTAAATTTGCACTTTCTTATTGATTCAGTATTCAGTGAGTGGGGGTATAAATGGCTGCCATTCGGCAACAGCTCTTGTTGATTCTGATCTGATCCTGAAAATCCTGAATTTAAAAACTTGCAGAAATAAACAAAGAAAAGAGGCAGAATTTCTCTCAGTAAACTTTTTCGCTAAGTTTTGTTCTACAGGCATGAGATCAGCGGTAAATAATACATATAATATAGCATGTGTATAAGACAGAATGATGGAATCACATGATTTAGTGAAGAAAGTAGTGGATTTTCAAAATGGGTTACATAGTTACAAGACTTTGATGAGAATCTAATCTTGATCCCAAAATTATGATACATTTATTTATTGAACTATCTTAAATTGGAATCCTAACACAATTTAAACAGAGGGAAGAAATTATAACACATGTTTGTATTGAACCATCTTGAATTTGAATAGCAACACACTACTATAGCTATCATACGGAAGACAGCTTTATCAGAACTCATAAAATGATTTACATCATTGAAAATTTCAGACTCTAATAGTCAGTTTCAGAATAACAAAACAAGCATGCAATGATGAACTAATACATGTGTCTTCCTTAAATTTTTTATTGCCACTCATGAACAACATATATTGAATACTTTTACAATGTAGAATTGAAGGCAATCACTAGTTGCCCATCTCTAATTAATAACAAGCTGAAGTCATGTATTGCATTTACGTCACAATTTATTGCATCTCTATTAACAACATTTAATGAACACCTTTTTACATTGTAGAACTGAAGGAAGCAGTAAAGCAGCACTTGGTGGACGACCTCTGACCCCTGTTGAGATAAACAAGCAGAAAAAATCTCCTGTAAAGGTGAAAAATCCACCAGCTCCACAAATCAGTCCTCCATCCCAGAGTAACTCTCCGTCAGTGACACCTGTGAATGTACAACAGGATGAAAATAGTAAAGGTCTGTATAAAATCAGTCCTCCGTCCCAGAGTAACTCTCCGTCAGTGACACCTGTAAATGTACAACAGGATGAAAACAGTAAAGGTCTGTCCATCTATGATATGAGATTTAAATTTCTTTTCTTGCATCAAAACTGTCATGTGGCTTGTGTGACACATATGTGTAGGACTCTAAAACGCGATGGTATGCTTAAGTACAATGGACACGCTAAAGTGCGATGGTCTACACTAAAGTGCGATGATGAAAACTCTAAAGTGCGATGGTCCACGCTAAAGTGCCATTGTCTGCTGTACTAAAGTGCGATTGTGACGTCAAACTTTAGGGTTATGTTGAACACACTAAATGGGATGGTCTTCACTGACTGAGTATACTGTTGAGATCGCTGTTTATTTGAAGGTTGTTATATTGAAGTAATGGCCAACCAGAATTATATATTCATTTCTACGATCACTCCTGGAAGTAGGTGATAATTTGATACATAGATCACACATAGTTCGGTGTTCAAAATGTTATTGAAGAGAAATAAGTTGTAGAAATGACAATATGCAGAAACTAAAATTTACAGTTACTTCGGAATTTTGTAATTCATTACAACTGAGCTAATGCCTCTGTTGGTTCATTCTTAATTTCTGATGGTATTAGCCATCACAGAAGCCAGAACACCGATTTTATTGCCCCATGCATAGCTTTGTCCTTCGCCAATGTTGACTTTTAATTTAGATCCCATTGGGTTACAGATGCTTCTAGGATATTGTTACCATAAATGTTGCCTCAATTCTGCACCTGCTCCATTCCAACATTACTCTAATATAAAGGAATAATCTTTATACAGGGAACCCTAATCCTTTAAAGTGGCAATTTACATCAGCAGCATTAGGCTTTGGTTATGGTTGAGGTTATGGGTTAGGGTTTGAAATTGTTAGTTTTAGGTTATAGATAGTGCTAGCATGTCCCCTGACTATTGAGTAGATCTAGCTCCTTTTATTAATTTTTAGCTCACCTCACGAAGTGAGGGGGGCTTATGTGATACCCCTTGTGTCTGCATCGGCGTCCGCGTCTGCTTCCGGTTAGGAAGAATGGTTAAAGACCATTCCTGCTTACTGACATGCCCCACATCAACTTTATTCGTATGCCTGATGCACTTTGGGATGACTACTGGAATGCATGCTTGGGATGCTGTCTCTGACCTACATTTTATGCATGAGTGACTTGGTTAGGTAGAATGGTTAAAGTCCATTCCTGCTTACTGGCATAGCCCACATCAACCCTATTGGTATGTATGATGCATTTTGGGATGACAACAACAATGCATGCTTTGGATGCTGTCTCTGACCTACATTTTACGCATGAGCGACTTGGTTAGGTACAATGGTTAAGGATGCATAACACAGTTTCGTAAATAATACAATGGGTTTTTCCCTAGCAAGTCACATGACGGGTAGCGGATACCCTGTTATTTATATACAATGGATATAAAATCGACAAGTTTTTCATATTAATGTCGTCAAAGAATGTCTTTTCTGCTAAATGAACCCAATTTTAAGCAATTTACAAATTTCAAAATTGTTTTATTTGCACACTGACTAAAGGGAGACAACCGTCAAAACATCCTGTATTTACATGTGGAAACTTCAAGGTGCTGTAACTTTTTTGGAAGACGGCGATCGTACCCTGAAAGTGCACTCATTTAAAAATTCAAATCAAGCCCTTCGAAATGAATGAAAAAAGGAAATGCTGAATTCTTTCCAGCTGTGTGCTGTTTCTCACTGAAATAGCTTAATTTTGACCAATTTTGGGGTGTAAATTGCTATTTTGTGCACAGATTTCAGGCTTCTACACTATTTAATGTGAAATGAAATATGACATGAACTTTAATTCATTGCAAAATTCATCATTTTAGCTTTCCATTGGTATATAGCTATCATAGGTTGAAACATGAGATGCATGCATTGGAAAGGGGGGGATTTTTTAATTGCCCCTACTAGTGCGACGTTGCAAATAAAACTGTGTTATGCACCCTTAAAGCATATATAGTGACATATTGGTTTTGGATGCCATATATCCCAGATCATATAAACTGTTCAGAAATCTATTTATATTGTGTAATTGTCATGTTTAAAGCTATTTACAATTAGTTTAATAATTTAAGTTCTCATTTAATGAATAAATGCCCCCAAAATAAGTGTTTGAAGGAACAGTTTGTGGTGCCTTGAAATATACTTTGCATTATGCCATTTCAGATATCCAAATTTTTAGCTATTTAAAAGCCTAAAAATTAAAAGTGTTGTCAAAACTATATCAGACCCACTATTTCTGATGAAGAGCAGCAATTAATTTTGGTCTAAGCTGACTACAAATGTAGCTTTTTTTTGAGCAATTGCCATATGTGGTATGGCACGTATGACTGTCATTTTGACGGAATAATTCGCACAGTTTTCTTGTTGAAATAAGTTTTCATTGTGTCGCAACTAATCATGCTGATGTGGAAGATTGTTTTTATAATTATTTTTCCACCCCTGTTCTGTGGTCTGTCTACTATTGGCATTCTCTTGCCTATTTCATGTCTATACAACAAAGTAGAGAGCTTTTATTAAAGGACAGTATATTATGACGTCACCAACGTCGTCATGACGTCATATTGTTTTCTGCAGAATAAAAATACTATAGATTGTACGGTAACTTAAAAGTTAAACCGGCATAAAACAAATATAAGATTTAGCTATTCAATAATTTATTTATTCAATAATGATACCATCAGTTTAGTACTTATTCAATATTTGAATGAAAAAAAATTGTGGTTTACCTTTTTATAAACTCTTTATCATATATCTCATAAAATACATAAAATGTGTGCTTTAGAATTCTCAATCTTAGATTATCTATCTTAATTTGTGTGTTTTTTAATATTAATACTTGTTTAAATAGTCAGTATTTCAGATTTTTGTGACAAAAACAGACCGATTAGATATTGCAAAGAATGGTAGCTGTACAGAGGTCTTTTTATTGAAATTCCTATGGATTCCTATAATTCACATGCATATAAAAATGTCCATATCTCGGTTATTTTTTCACCAATTTTAATGACCGATACAGCAAATTACTTGGAATTAGTTCCTCTTTGTAACTAAAACATAAAATTTTGGAAAACTGAATATGAAAATGCATTAAGGATGCATAACACAGTTTCGTAAATAATACAATGGGTTTTTCCCTAGCAAGTCACATGACGGGTAGGGGATACCCTGTTATTTATATACAATGGATATAAAATCGACAAGTTTTTCATATTAATGTTGTCAAAGAAGGTCTTTTCTGCTAAATGAACCCAATTTGAAGCAATTTACAATTTTCAAAATTGTTTTATTTGCACACTGACTAAAGGGAGACAACCGTCAAAACATCCTGTATTTACATGTGGAAAATTTTCAACTTTGACTTCAAGGTGCTGTAACTTTTTTGGAAGACGGCGATCGTACCCTGAAAGTGCACTCATTTAAAAATTCAAATCAAGCCCTTCGAAATGAATGAAAAAAGGAAATGCTGAATTCTTTCCAGCTGTGTGCTGTTTCTCACTGAAATAGCTTAATTTTGACCAATTTTGGGGTGTAAATTGCTATTTTGTGCACAGATTTCAGGCTTCTACACTATTTAATGTGAAATGAAATATGACATGAACTTTAATTCATTGCAAAATTCATTATTTTAGCTTTCCATTGGTATATAGATATCATAGGTTGAAACATGAGATGCATGCATTGGAAAGGGGGATTTTTTAATTGCCCCTACTAGTGCGACGTTGCAAATAAAACTGTGTTATGCACCCTAAAGTCCATTCCTGATTACTGACATGGCCCACATCAACCATATTGGTATCTATGATGCATTTTTGGATGACAACTGGAATGCATGCTTTGGATGCTGTCTCTGACCTACATTTTACGCATGAGCGACTTGGTTAGGTAGAATGGTTAAAGTCCATTCCTGCTTACTGACATGGCCCACATCAACCATATTGGTATCTATGATGCATTTTAGGATGACAACAACAATGCATGCTTTGGATGCTGTCTCTGACCTACATTTTAAGCATGAGCGACTTGGTTAGATAGAATGGTTAAAGTCCATTCCTGCTTACTGACATGGCCCCATCAACCATATTGGTATCTAGGCTGCATTCTGGGATGACAACAACAATGCATGCTTCTGATGCTGTCTCTGACCTACATTTTACGCATGAGCGACTTGGTTAGGTAGAATGGTTAAAGTTCATTCCCGCTTACTGACATGTCCCTTAGCAACCATATCAGTATGTATGATGCAATTTGGGATGACAACAACAATGAATGCTTTGGATGCAGACTGTAAACTACAATTTATGCATGACTGAATCTGTTAAAAAGAATGATTATAGTCCATTCCTGTTTACTGACATGTGCAACATGTGACAATGCTGCGCAACGAGGTGAGCTTAGCAGGCTGTGGCTGCTTTCTATGTTTTTATGCCTGCCCACGAATGTGGAAGGGGCATATAGTGTTACCCTTGTCCCTCCTTCCGTACGTCTGTTGTCTGTACGTCTGGTTAAGTTTTGCGTTAAGGTCCATTTCTCAGAAACTGTAAGAGGTAGAACAATGATAATAGGTCAGTAGGTAGATCTTTGATAGTACTAAATAGTTCACTAGGTAGTTTGACTCTTTGACCTATATTTCATGCTTGAGTGACTCTGGTTCAGTTTTATGTTAAAGTCCATTTCTCAACAACTATTCATTATAGGACAATTATATTTCAGAAAATTGATTGCCTTGATGAGTACTACCCAAATCATGGACAATTAGGTGGCTTTGACCTATATTTTACGCTCCAGTGACCTTGGTTAAGTTTTGCGTGAAAGTCCATTTCTCAACAACTACACATTATAGGACAATGATATTTCATCAAATTAATTGCCTTGATGAGTACTTCCCAAATCATTGACAATAAGGTAGCTTTGACCTACATTTTATGCTTCAGTGACTTTGGTTAAGTTTTGCGTTTAAGTCCATTTCTCAACAACTACACATTACAGGACATTGATATTTGATCAAATTAATTGCCTTGATGAGTACTACTCAAATCATTGACAATAAGGAGGCTTTGACCTACATTTTACGCTACAGTGACTTTGGTTAAGTTTTGAGTTTAAGTCTATTTCTCAACAACTACACATTATAGGACATTGATATTTGATCAAATTAATTGCCTTGATGAGTACTACCCAAATCATTGACAATAAGGAGGCTTTGACCTACATTTTACGCTATAGTGACTTTGGTTAAGTTTTGAGTTTAAGTCCATTTCTCAACAACGACACATTATAGGACAATGATATTTGATTAAATTAATTGCCTTGATGAGAACTGCCCAAATTAATGACAGTTCAGTAGCTTTGACCTACATTTTAATATGAGGTTATCCTTGGCAATAAATGTTTTGGCGGGGCATCTGTATCTTACAAACACATTCTCTAGTTTTATTTTGCACACATCACTGGAATTTTGTTTTTCAACTGCCTATCATCTCTTCCAAAATGCTCTTGGTAAGTATCATTTGTCTCCCTTTTTTCACTCTTCCTCAGTAACAAAAGCCCTAAGCTGGCATATTAGACTTAGCCATGTTGTTTTCGAGCAGAGCATATAATTCGATGTCACGAATACTTAGCGTCATGCTGCATTTTTTTTCATTGCCGTTTTTGCATACATTCGGAAAAAGCATACAATGTTCAATAATAGTTAAAAATAAATTGTATGGCTTTTAACAAACTTCTTTTCTATCTTATTACGATTAATACATATAAAAATTATTGGGTAATTAATTTGTTCTGTCATTCGACTACCGCACTTTAGCGTGAACCATCGCACTTTAGCGTCTATTATAATAACAAGCCATTGGACCTTAGCGGAACAAACGCACTTAAGCGTCAACTGCTAGATATGACCATCGCAATTTAGCGTGGACCATCGCATTTTAGCGCGACCATCGCACTTTAGAGTCCTATATATGTATACCCTAATTAGTAAGAAGAGAACAATATTTTAAACTTTCAAGTGGCACATTTGGTGAATAGGGTCTGTAAGTCTCGTCATGTGACTCACGAGAATCCAAGATAAACAGGCAATTCGAAAACACTTCCCGCCAAAACATGATGTCTGAGGATTGTGACGTTCATATTTTTGATTGAAACATCATACATCTTTGTTTATAATGTAACTTCCGGGTACAATTATTGGTCTCGAAAGTTCAAAAATTGTACGAGACTTACAGGCCCTATTGTCTGTTGTCAGTTAAAATCTAGCTAACAGTTGTCATGTGGTGGATATTATGGTACACTAAACGGTTGTAGGTATAAGTTAATATTTTTGCATTTATTTAATTAGTAGAGTAGGATTCGGTCAATATAATCTACAGATTTTAATTATGAAACCATTTACTCCAGCAAAACATTCTTTAATTTTTGTGTCGCATGCTGTAAGCAGAGTCAACACATAGGGATTACTATCTGTCGTCTTACATCGTCGTCCTGCGTCGTCTGTTGGTTTTTGTATCCTCAACTCCTCCAGAACTGATTGTCCGATTTCAACCAAACTTTCAGGTTATGTCATTGCCCTGGTGTAGTTGTGCATCTGATACTTAGAATTTTGTTTTTACAGATTTTAGAGGTTCACAGAGCCAAAAAAGCTCATTTGTTATTCTGGTATTTGTATCCGCAACTCCTTCAAAACTTCTTATCTGATTTTAACCAAACTTTCAGTATATGTCATTGCTCAGGTGTAGTTGTGCATCTGATACTTAGAATTTTTGTTTTTACAGACTTTAGAGGTTCACCGAGCCAAAATAGCTCATTTGTTATTCTGGTTTCTGTATCTGCAACTCTTTCAAAACTGCTTGTCCGATTTCAACCAAACTTTTAGGATATGTCATTTCCATGTTGTAGTTGTGCATCTGATACTTAGAAGTTTTGTTTTTTACAGATTTTAGAGGTTCACAGAGCCAAAATGGCTCATTTGTTTGTTAATTTGGTGTGTTAATCCACAACTTCATCATAATATAAGTCAGATTCCAACCAAATATGCAGGATATGTTGTTCACCTGATCTAGTTGTGCATCTGATACATAAAATTAAGATATACATAAAATTTAGATTTTATAGATTTTAGAGGTTTATAGAGCCAAAATAGCTCATTTGTTTATTCTGTTTGTAAATCTGAATAAGTCCTTCGAAAATGGAATTCATATTCCAAACAAATTTGCAGGATATTTTTCTCTCCTTATCTAGACCTTATACTTAAAATTTTGATATGAACGGCTCTTCTTTAGTGCAGGCGACACAAGTGTTCCATGGCATCCATCAATTTTTTAAAAATATCATTCCAGTCAGATCAATAATAGTATATTTCATTTTAACAAATGCCTTACCTATCATTGAGTTTAGTACTGATATTTACTTTTTTTGCAGATGCCTGTCCAATTGGTGAGATTAGTGATGATAGCAGTAGTTATGATTCCAGTAGTGACAGTGATTCAGACACAGAAAACAAAAATGGTAAGTTTTTCCAATTGATTTGCAATAATTTTCAGAACTTAAAGAAACGAGGCAGTTA